>JAJOOO010003429.1:0-100311 GCA_029582685.1 Solanum piurae
TTATTCATGAGTCGAACAGAGCCAAGGTAAGTGTTCTCTTGCACTCCTTTCAAGCTTAAGTTGTGGTTTAGCTTTCCAGCTCGCATACTCGTACATTCCATGTACTGATGCCAGTTGGCCTGCATCTTCTTATGATGCAGACACAGGTACCCATGATCAGCATCCAGCACGCCGTTGATCCAGCTGAGCACTTCAGAGTCAGTGGTGAGCCTCCTTGCTTTCTGGAGGGCTCAGTTATTTTGTTTCTCTTAGTTTTGTTTTATTAGGATGTTGCGGGGTCTGTCCCAACATCCATCCCAGTATTATAGAGGCTTCATAGACAATCAGTCAGTTAGTATTGAGTCTCTCATCTATGTATATATATAAGTATTCTATTTTGAGACTTGAGTTGCCTTTTGGACAGATTTTATCAGTTGGGTTGTTTTATGACCTTTCTTTGCATTGAGTTGTGCTGTTGAGTTAGGTTTCCGCTGAGTTAAGAAAGTCAGGCCAAGAGTTCACTTGGGGGCCAACAATGGTCTTCGAGTGCCGGACACGTCCAAGGTGTAGGCTCGGGGCGTGACAATGTACCTGTCGCATAAAAAGAAAATGCATATTCCAACCCTATCTGACTCCTAAGAAGTTGAGTGAAATGGCTAGGCTCCCCTATCACCTTTTGGTTCGGCTTATCAAGCTATTACAAAAGAGTCCTCGAAGAATCCCGTTGAGATTGAGAGGGAGGACAACCCTTTCTTGATTAGCTAGGAATAGACATCTCGCCGCCTCGACGCATTCCCCGAACAACTGATCTTTTCTGGTCCTTTCGAACCAATCTTTCTAAACCTGGAAAAAGACTTTGGCTACGATTCGATCTCGAAAGCCCAGACTTCATAAAAGGCGACTGCCATCCTTTCTTATCTTGACTTTATAAGTGAAGTCCGTGTGTGCCACCTGTTTGCCGATGGATAAGCGAACCCTTTGGCTGTGAAAAGCTCCAAATAGGCACACAGTAGTTTAGAACATGTCACGTGGAAAACTGAAATTAAAATGTTACCAAAAAAGGAAAAAGGTCATTCTTTTTTAAAAAGATTAAAAATGAAAGGATATTTTTTTTTAAACGGAGGGAGTAATAAAAATGAGAATACATATAGGAGAATATAAGAAAGAAAATCATTCCTTTCAACAGATACAATTTGAGGATATCAATTCCACAATACACAATTATTATGAGGTCAAAATAACGATACTATTAATTAATTAATACTACAATTCTTTTACAAAACAATAAAAAGTAGTTCCTAAAGTGTCTTAGTCAAGAACTATAAGGATAAACATGGAAAACCTTGTTAAACATAAAAAGGAAGTGTAATAATCAAAATCCATAATCATGAGTAAGTAAATTGAAGAAATCATGTAATTGGATCATAAAAATGGTGAATTTGAAGGTGAGTTAATAAACCCTAACTATAAAATTGAATTCATCAAAATTGAGGAATATTGGACATCCACTGCTAAAAAACTGTCAAAAAGCGACAGAAAAAGGGGAAGGACTGTGTCGCTTTTTATGCCAAAAGTGACAGTCAATCTCGTCGCTTTTTGGCTCGACACTTTATCCAAAAGCAATGGACTGCGTCGCCAAAAAGCAACGGACTACACCACATATTGTTTTTCTAAAAAAATAATATTTTTTAATAATGTGACGTCGTCCGTCAATTTTTATTTTTTTCCCTAATTTATAAAAAGCGACGGATTAAGAGACTCTGTCCGTTGCTTTTTCTTTCAATTTAATTTTAAAAAATCTAAAAAAACGACGGACTAAAAGACCCTGTCCATCGCTTTTCTGGTGTTTCTAAAAAATGAAAGCCAAAAAAGCGACGGACAAAACCACCCTGTCCGTCGCTTTTTCTGCAATTTTTTTGACAACAAAAATTGGCAGTTTCTACTGCCCACCTGCAAAAGTAATTCAATTCAATTCAGTTTAATTAAACCCAATCAAACACACAACATTATAAAGAATCTACATAAAACATCAAACTTAAATTAACATCCAAAAATATCTAAAGCACAATTTAAAGAGTTATAAAGTCTTTCAAAATTCGTTTCAAAATTTCAAAAAGTTCATAAATTTCAAAAAGAGACCTAAACTAGGAGTGCGATCTACAAAATCATCCTCTTCGTCAGTGTCCTCAACATGAGAAGATGTAGTAGGTCGACGAGCGAGGTTCAACATTTGTTCTTTGATTTGCTGAATGGTCGCACCCATGCTTTGTTGTTCAGCTACTCTTCACCGCTCTGACTCTGCCAGTGCCAATGTAAGCTGTGCTATTTGAGCCGACATAGCAGCAATCTGAACACCGTCAAGTGCCTCGGCTTGGCGTGAAGATCCAATACTTTGTAAGCCTGACTGGAGTTGTCTTACATCGTTTCAAGAGCCTCGACCATAAACTCTACCCTTGTGTGTCCCCCCTATCACTTTTTCTGTCAAAATCTGGGTGGACAATTTAGGTGTCATTTGGACTGAACTATCTAGATTCTCATTGGCGTACTGATTAAACTCATTCTGCATATTAAATATAAAAATTGACATTAATATAAATACATATCATAAATATATATTCACTATTAATATATATTATTCATATTAAATAACTTACAAAAGTTCATTTGGCACTTTCCTCCACCCACACATTCGGATCCGGCTCATTTTCTTTCTTCTTCACATGAGTCCTCTTGAAAACCTTCGATTCAAGGGGAGTGCGCCCCATTTATTTTTCTTATAAATAAAAACTAAAATTATAACGATATATATGAATCAACTAATTATTTATTTAAAAGGTTGAATTAGAAATTACCATCTCTCTTGTAGTTGTTACAATGGTCTTTGCACCTCCAGTGTGCAACGAGCCACCCTTAAAACTGCCTCTAGCCTTTTTGGCTTGTTCGGACATTGCCTTGAACTTATCTGTGTTCCAATACTGACAGAATTCATCAAAAATATGTAGTCGCAATGACCTTATTGTACCCAAACTTTGATCAGTATTTCAAACTTTCTTTAGCCAGCTAGACTGTCTCGCGGATGCCCTCATCTCAAATGTGATCGCAATGACCTTATTGTACCTCGGCTTCCAAGTACACAGTCTGAAAAAAATTGAATAGCGTTAATTAGATCGACAGTAAAAAAAAGAAGTAAAGTATACTAAAATTATTAAACTTCACTAAAAAATATATACTTTAAATTCATTAAACATTGTCTGGCATATACTGTTTGGAATCTTGCTCCAAGAGTGATAAGCCTGTATAAAAAGTCTTCTAACACACTATTTTAAAGCCCGGGCAGCATCCTTTGCAGGATTCCACCTTCAAAACATATAATAAATATGTTAGTTCATGAATAATATATTAAAGTATAAGAAATAAATAAAATAAAGTAACAAATAGATAACAAAACAAACTTACGATGATCCATCCGGCTCAATCATGACTCTACCAAGTCTGTCCTTCTGTCCAAGAGCTAGAGCAAGCGTCTCATCATCTGGTGTAGCACTAGGTGCATCTGTAGATGAAGGTGATACATCAGGATGCACAAAACACTGAGTCAATGGAGGCGTACCGGCCATAGCCTCTGACTACTCACTACTAGAATCTCCAATCCTCATGGAAGATGACTTAGGAGATGTACCTGTGGGAGATGGAGTACCATACGATATCCTACCTACCGATAAGAGTCGTGCTCGACAAATAACCTATAAAGGTAGGTCCTCGTAGCACCGTGGAGGCAATGCCTGTGAAGTAGAGGAAACATCGATTGGTTGACGATAATTAGAATAACATGCCCGACGATCAGCCGTACCAAATGGAACATCAAATAAATGAGTATCATGACTCATGCGCTCTGGCGCAGAAGAAATAGATCCTGGAATATCCTCAAGATCTATGGGTCTCCTAGACTTCTTCTTTTTAGCCCTATTAGTCTGGCTAACTCCAAGATGCTCGCGAGATCTATCACCGCCACCGCCTGATGACATTTGTATGCAAATTTACATGTATAATATATTAAAACCATAAATTAAATAAAATTTACAAAATAAATTAACGTACATATACTAGCTTTCATTCTACTACTATTCCTCCTCTCTTCTTTCAATTCTATCATTCTCCCATTCTTCCTCCTCAGTTGTTTCATTTTCATTATCATCCCATTATTCGTCATCAAATGATTCATTTTCCTCATTCTCGGATATTTCTTCCTCAACTTTCATTATCTCATCATCAAATACTTCTTTTAATATGTGTTGAGGATGTTCTAGTATGGTTTCCAATTCAACAACTTGTTGATGGACAATTGCAACATCATTTTGATACGCCACATCTAAGACATTGTCAATTTCAATTCTTCCCACAGGCTTAGTTTTTATAATAACCCACCAATCAGGTTTTTTTCTACGCAATGAATATGGAGCGTAATACACTTGTTTATCATTTTGTACAATAATAAAAGGATCATAACTTCTGTATTTCCTGGTGTGCTTAACTTCAATTATATTATGTTGATGGTCCACCTTTGTGCCTCTATGTGATGGGTCAAACCACTCACACAGAAACAATACAATCTTTTTATTAGGTTTACCTGAATACCTCACTTCAATAATCTCATAAATGACACCATAATATTCAATAGTTTGGCCAGTACCATCACATCACCTTGTATGTAGACACCGCTATTATTTGTTTTCTTGTTCCTAGAAACTTCTTCAGTTCGAAAGTTAAAACCATTGACACATTACTTATTCATTGTCAGTACTTGAGATTCAGGTCCAAGTGCTACTTCTTTCACTAATTGCAAATGTTCGACACTTGAGTATTCATCGTAAACCTACGTGATTGTTATTTAAAGTAATATAAGTTAGTATAACATGAATATATTATTAAATACTTAGTGATTCAATGTAAGTTTTCACAATTAGATATTCTGTTAGTCATTTGGAAAATTCTGTATAGATGACTTCATTACCCCATGTGTTTATGAACAAATTGGTCATTTTACATTGAGATATTTCATTAGTTAATGAACACTTATTAATATGTAATTTGATAACATATTTTTAACACTTACTTGAGATATGGTTTAGTCTCAGGACAATTATGCAAAATACGTGTCACAGCTGATTGCATTTCCATACTAGTAAAGCCTCGCTTTCCACGCTTTTTAGATCCTCGACCATTTTGATTAAAAAATGATATCGGTAAAAATAAAGGATCAATATCGCCTTCATAATTGCGATTGGGCCTATTTATCCTACATGACACATACTCATCAAAGTAATAAGAATAAAAATCACTAGTTTCTCTCCCAGTATGACCTTGAACAACTGATCCTTCGATCTTTCCCCTTTGCTTAATTGTTTACTTAGAACTGCCAATTTTTCTGCATGTATATATGTATATATATGTTAATAAAAGACTTGGTGAATATATATAACTTAGTAAATATTTCAAATGGACACCTCTCAAATGGATACATCCATCTTGTTTGAATCGGACCTCTGAGGCGGGCCTCTTGTACAAGGTGAATTGGAAGATGCTCCATCACATCAAAGAAACCACATGGAAATATCTTCTCCAATTTAGTAGTAAAAACAAAAATATTTTCCTCCATCCTGTCTAAACTACTCTCCAACAACTTTCCAGAACACAAATCTTTTAAAAAAAGACTTATCTCTGTGATTAGTTTCCATATCCTCTCGGGTAGATGGCTAAAAGCGATAGGATAATCATGACTTTTCATACCTATCAATTTTCCTTCATTCATATCTGCCCGCTTTCCTAAATTTGAAGCATAGCCCTCCAACATCCTCAAATTTTTAACCCACACTATCAATGGTTGTAGATAAACATCAATCAAACTTTTTGGATTACGGGGACCTGAAATAACACAACTTAGAAAGATGTAGGTACTTGTCATTCACATTTCAGGAGGAAAACTTATACGGAGTAAGAAATGCAGGCCAACAAGAATAAGGCAAAGCAACACTAGAGAATGGTGTGAAGCCATCTGCACACAACCCCAATCTAACATTTCTTGGTTCACTAGCAAAATCAGGATATATAGTATCAAAATGGTTACATGTTTCACCATCAGATGGATGAGACAAGACACCCGACGGCCTTCTGTATTCACGATGCCATTTCATATGTGGGGCAGACCTCATCGATGCATACAATCTCTTTAACCTAGGAATAAAAGGTAGATAATGCATCGCCTTAACTGGGACCATCTTTCCAGCAGGAGTCCTCTTATAACGAGCATGTCCACAAAACTTACAATTTTCTAATTCACTATCAGTTTTGTAAAACAACATGCAACCATTAACAGAACAATGAATTCTATCATAACTCAATTCTAACTTGGAAACCAAACGCTTTGCCTGATAGAAGTTCTTAGGTATGTCATACTCCAGATTAACTAGTTCACCTAAAAGATCAACCATTGAGTCCATAGCCGCATTAGGAACATTCCAATCTGATTTAATATTCATTAATCTAACCGCAGCTGACAAGGCAGAATGCGGACTCCCTTCACATAGTGGACGACTAGACTCTTCTAATTGATCATAGAAGCGTCTTGCTTCTTCATTGGGAGTTTCATCAAAATATTGTTAGGGTTTCATCCCATCTTGAACCCCGAAATCATCATTGATCATTTCATGAACCCTATCATGTTCAACCCTATCATTTTGCTCAACAACCCTAATTTGGCCATGTGGTGCAACCATATTATATTCATCCACATGCATCGAATTATAAAACATACCATTCAATCCATCTCTTTCTCCATGATCAACCCATACAAAATATCTAGGCTTAAATTCATTACGATACAAATGAACCATGACTGTATCTGGTTCAAAATTTTTTAAGCACCTGCATGCACTACAATGTCACCTAACCAATCCATTATTCTTGAAAATATCAAGTGTCATTGTATGTTCAATAAAACATCTAACACCATCAATAAACTCAACTTTCAAACCCCCTACCAGTTTCATAATGCATATTATACATCCACAAACGATGATCCATCTACAAAAATATAGATATTCAATTAGAAATTAAATATTATAATAATTTAACTACATTAAACTAATTTCTATTGTTAATATATATTTATAATTACTTAATAATTATATTTATTATTACTTAATAATTATATTTATTATTACTTATATACCTAATTAATTAGTTCATAAATACTACATTTCAAGATCTACAAAGTTCAAGCTTATTTAATATATAAATTTTAATTAAGTTTAAGATTTCAAATAATTAATGATATTTCTAATTAAGTTCAAATATATTAAGGTCAATAAGATTTTAATAAGTACTTCAAAGTTCAATTATTAAGTTCTAATAAATTGAGGTCATCAAGAATTAGTTATATTCAAGTTCTAAGTTCAAGTTCTAAATTCAAGTTCATATCAAAGTTCTAAAATTAGTTATACATAAACTTCAAATCCAAAATTTAGCTAGTTATTATATTCAAGTTCAAGTTCAATAACTAAATTCAAGTTCATATCTAATTTCTAAATTTAGTTATATATAAGCTTCCAATCCAAAAATTAGTTATATTCAAATTCAAAGTTCAAGTTCAATTTCTAAATTCAAGTTCATATAATCTCTAAAATTAGTTATATATAAAATTTTAAGCCAAGAATAATTAGTTATATTCAAGTTCTAATTAAGTTCAACTACTTCAAGTTATAATTAAATTCATCTTATATCCAATTTCTAAAATTAGTTATACATAAACTTCTAACTCAAGAATTAATTAGTTATATTCAAATTTCAAGTTCAAGTTCTAAATCTAACTTCATATCATCTAATTTCAATGCATCTAACTTCAAATTAATACTACTAATAATCAATCAATCCTAACTAAAATAAAAAACCCTAAATCATTCACTAACTAACTAACAATTAATAAAAAATAAAATTCAATACACTAATTAACAAAATCAAATGTAACTCAAATTGAAAAAATTAAAAAATAATTTCATGAATCCCTAACCTTAAATTTAAGGAGAAGGAGACAATGGAGTGGGGTCGGGGTCGGCAGTGCCGCAGTGGGGTGTGGCAGCGTCGGCGTTTCTTTGTCGGCGTCGTAGAGAGAGGAAGGGAGAAGGAAGAGAAGAAAGATGGAAAAATGGGTATTTTTCGCGTATGGTCTTCAGATATTTTAACAAAAGCGACGGACAACGTCTCTTTGTCCATCGTTTTTAAAAAAAATATTTGACCAACATTTTGACCAAAAAGCGAAGGACTAAGAGGCACTCTCTGTCACTTTTATTAAGTATTTGACCAGTATTTTGTCCAAAAAGCGACAGACTAAGAGATGATGTCCATCGCTTCTTTAAAAAATATTTAATCAATTAAAATTAATAAAAAGCGATGGAAACGTGGTTATTTTATAATTTATAAATATTTATTTTTAATAAAATGCGAAGGACTACATCTCTACCTATTTTAAATAATTAATTATTAATTATATATATCTGTCCGTCGCTTTTTGTAAAATAATTTTTTTTAAAAATATTTTTGTTCAAAAGCGACGGACAGTGTGGCAGAAGAGACACCACTTTTCCTTTCATCATTTTAAACAGTTTTTAGTAGTGATTCCCCCTAGCATGCTGAGTAACTAAGCGATAGTCGTCTCAAGATCTGGAGCCATAGTTGGCCTCGGTGGTGGCTGGGTTGGTCCCGACCCCACCTATTGTGGAGGAATAGGAGCTACCTCAGCCACTGTCACTGGCTCCAGATTCCACTCTCTAGCCCGATCTTGGGCTAGGCATGTAACATCTCGCAACTAGAAAGAACTAGAAGAAAATTTAAAATCTGGAAATAGTTATTTTTAAGAAGAATTTAAAAATATGGAAATTTGGTAAAGGTATTAAAGTGAGTTTTTGGTCAACTTCAAACGGACATAATTCCTAGCTCAGGATGAGTTAGGTGTGATTATAGATATGGTTGGAAAGCCCTTGGAATGATATTTCCAACGCTGCCAAGTTTGCATGATTCCGAGTTTGTATGAGTAAGTTATGCCCTTTGGAAGTTGAGTTGTTCACATGAGGAAATGCCAATCCGGATTTTTAAAGGGTGTTTTGGTATTTTCCTTGCCCTATTATTTTAATCCATTTTTAGGAGTTTAATATGGGTCAAATAAGATTTAGTCAGTTTTAGAAAATTGGAATTTACGCTAGGGCTTGGAGAAAAGAGAAAGGAGAAGGGGAAGCAAGAACGTTCAAGATTCGTCGAGATTAGCTTGTGTTTTTCGTCGGGGGTGATTCCTACAAGGTATGTGAGATCACATAGCGTTGGGTTAGTTTACCCATGTGCCAATCATGTTTAATTCAGCGTATTTTCATCCTAAAAAGATTGAGAAATTGATGTTCTTGATAGTTGTTCTTCAATTGATTTCGTTCTTGAATATGCGTTGGGATTAAAGAGTTTCTTGATGATTAAGTGTTGTTTCCTTGAGTTGTTTGGGTTAGATTTTGTTTATATGATTTGGGTACATGAATCTAAAGTGAATTTGGGAAAAAGAATCAAATTAAAACGATTTAGGATAAAAAAATGAATTGAAAAATTCGTCATACTCACCTGGGGAGGGCCAGGCTCGGCGCGCCCCATTTGCGCCAGAGGTTATGGGGTGGAGCACCTGCAGTGCGCCCAAAGTGAGCCCCAGTAAGTTGGGGCCTGGAGCGGCGCGCCCCAAACGCGCTCGAATCGGCGTTTTTCACCCAATTTTTGTCATTCAGTCCGTTTAAGCCTTGCTAAAGTGTATTAACACTTCCTATTGATTTTAGCTATTCTAAATGACTTCTAAACATCTAGAAATAATGTAGAAACATGATTTACAACCTTGAATCCATAAATTCAAATTCAAGGAAAGTCAAGAGCCAAGTCTAGGAAGTTCTAAGAATCTTTTCAAAAAGTCTTTTGCAAATGCTTTTAACTTTGTTTTAAGACTTAAGTTTCAAGTTAAGCAAAGAGTAAAGTTTGAAGTTCATGTATTCAAAAGAATATATCGGGACTATGTATTTCCAAAGAGTAAAATGTTTTCACATTTAAAGAAGAAAGAAAACCTTGATTTCCAAAAGAGCCTTTGAGCTAGTCTTCAGTTAAAGAGTAAATGTTTTCACATTTGAGCAAGAAAGGAAACTGAGATTCCAAGAGATATTTTAAGCTAAGTTTTGAGTAATTATCTCAAACCAGACAAAGAAGTTGTTTTAAAAATATATGAGCTAAGTATATTTTTGGGAGTAGTATTGAGCACTGATATGGGGATGCGAGTTCATATTAACTCAAGTCTCCATAAACCATGTAGCCGTCATGGATATTAATGGGTCATACTTTTTAGATGATCATATAAGTTAAGCTAGTGTATCCACTAAGTAAGCGTTCTATATGACGGCAAAGTATAGGATAGTTCTGGCAGCGTGGACAAGACGTTGTATCACCACTTAGGCTCATAGTGGTGGTTGTCGGTTAGAGAAACTCCCACAGAAACTATATTACTTTCTTATATGAGTAAAGTTGAGTTTGTTATTGCATTTTCTTTAACGAACTAAGATGTTTTCAACTGTTTTTAGAATTTTTATATATTGCATGTGCTTTATTGTTTCATATTTGAGTTAAGTTATTCAAAAGTTGAGAAGAGTCAGGTAAGTGTTTCTTTCAGAATCCTTTTCAAGCCTATATCTTGTTTTAGCATTCCAATTCGCATACTCGTACATTCAATGTATTGATTCCAGTTGGCCTACATCGTCTTATGATGCAGATGCAGGTAACCAAGATCAACATCCAGCGCCTCGTTGATCCAGTTTGAGCATTCAGATCAGAGTCTGTTGGTGAGCCTCCTTGCATTCCGGAGGACTCCTTTATTTGCTTTCTATTCTTTCAGATGTTTGGATGATTGGGGGTCCTGTCTCGACATCCCTCTTTGTTTTAGAGGCTTCATAGACAGTTAGTAGTCAGATGTCTTTACATTATCATTTCATATGTTGAGACTTGAGTTGCCATTTTGGCCAAGTTGAATGTTTTGACTATTAAACATTCTGAGTTATTTCACTAAAATTATTTGAGCAAGTTCACTTTGATCATAGTAAGCATGTTCTGAGTCTTCCACTGAGCCAGTAAGCCAGGCCAAGGGTTCGCTTGAGGCCAACAATGGTCTTTAAGTGCCAGTCCAGCCCAGGGTGTAGGCTCGGGGCGTGACAAGGCATCCCTCACACGACTTTGGGGTTGCTCTCTACCGCTAGTAGGGCTCTATATGCTGGTTCGAACCCCCGACCATTGAGCCCGATGGATACCCACAAGCCCAGTGGTTACACAGAAGAGCTAAGGAATCACTAGCTAAATTTAGGAGTATATTCGAACTGCCATAGACGTCCATGAACTCGAATCACACTTAGGAACTCTTAAGAACCGAATAGAATCACTAAGTTCGAACTTGACTAATAGAGGTGTACCCAGACTTGAACCAAAGATAATAAATATGAGTTAGGGCCTCAAGTTATGACTAAGAATGTAGGCTAAGGCCTCAAAGCCAGCTAATAAAAGGTATGCCAGAGCCTCGAACCCAGCTAAAAGAAGTTACACCAAGGCCTCAAACCCGACTAAAAGACTCCAAAAGCCCCCAATCACCCACTCTTCCTCAAACCAGTCCATACCAAAGAGAAATACCATCTTCAGAGTGACGACCTACTCAAGCGCCAATTCAAAGACCTGATCTAAAACAGTAATGCCTAAAATTACCAACGAACACGTCTAAAACAAACAAGAATGGAAAACTATGGACATAAGGCCATAAAAGTTAAGTTGTTGCCTAGCTCAGACCCATGTCTACTCTATTTCTCGGTTCGGGCCTGGTTAATGAGATGGGTGAACTCCTTATAAGGTCTGGGCAATTCTCATTCCTTTGAGTTAGCTTTGGGTTGTGAGTTAGGCCCAAACCTAAATAGTGCACAAAATGTAACTTAATTACAAAGTATTTGCAAAATTTCCAAAAATGCAAATACAACAAAAGCCTCAAGTCTATGATCTTGGAGATAATCTTTCTTCCCATTAAGGAAGTTGTAGCAACTAGTTTATTATCGAAATGTTGGAGATTTTTTTTGAAGTCATTAACTCGCCTTTGTTTTGATATAAAGGTTGATGATATCGACAATGATGATGATTGTTATGAAAATCTATGTCCATAATACGTTGGAACGTATTTGAAAACAAGTTGTGGACAAGTTTCTTTCGTCATAAATTGGATACATCATGAATTTTCACTTGCATAACCTTCCACAAGACTGGGATATTAACATCCTATAGTGGATTGAATTTTTGAAAAATGAGAAAGGACTATCTGATTTCACCTTATTGCGATAGAAGTAGTACGAAGTATGGTGTGAAAAGGTGGGTTGTTTGTGTTCATCGAGTCAAATAGGTTGCTGTAAGAAACATTATATCAATGATCGCATTCAGCAGAAGATTTAAATAAGAGAATATACGTTGAGAGATGATTCACCCTTTAAAGGTTGTGCCAATGTGAAATCCCTAAAACTCATCACGTGCAGTGTGAACTAGGAAACCCTAGTCAATGTCCTTGATAATTGTGAGTTGTAACAATTGGTTGGTCTATCACATGAATATGAAGATTCATCAAAAGGAACTCAATTTATTAGAGATTTATCATATGCATGTATAGGAATTTTATCTACCTAATTTGTGAAACCCTAGTTACGATGGCCTTGAAAAAACATGCATAGTACATAAATGTGACCTTTAATTTGATCTTATTTCAGATTTATGTCCTCCAAATCTTCAAGTCAACCTCGAGTCACGTATACGTTCCACTAGTGGATAATTGTATCCACCAAGGTCATTTTGACAGACGATTCTCAACTCGATTTTTAATTTTCAATTGAGATTCTGAATATTTGAAGTTATTTCATATTGTTAGAGTATGTTTGTCCTTTACTGATTGTATAATAGCTTATATACACCGATTGCATTAGGTTTTCTTCTAGAGGTTTATTGTACTTGGAGTTTTGGGGTGATAGTGGAAAATTGACCTAGGTCATAATTATTACCACTTAATACTCATCTGTCTCGTATCAGTTTTCATGCTTGTTTTTTGAAAGCCAATTTGACTAATCTTTGAAGCTAAATTAGATTAGATTAACATAATATTTTAAAATTATAATTTAAATATTCAAAAAAGAATGTACATCAAAAGTATTATGATAGTTACATTGTTTCTCATATTAATATAAGATAGTAAAAGTGGACAGATGGAGCATTTGAGGAAAATAATTAAACCTTTGTGAGTAATCGAGAACTTGTTTTAAAATCTGGACCAACTTTTCAAATTTGGTTTTTTAAGAATTTTTTTAAAATCTAGTCAAAATATATGGTCAAACAAATATTTTTAGATAAATTTTTAAAATCTGATCTTAAATTTATTATTTTACTTATTTTAGCCTAAAAATAAATACTTACCAAATTTTTTATTATTTTACTGATACATTATAAAAGTACTTAAAAGTTGTCTTGACTTGGTCTTCCTAGCGTACCATTCTCTCAAAATGCAAAAGGGAAAACGTCAAACGCTTAACGATATCGCCATTGATGGAGAAAGTGAAGCTCCAGACTTAATTAGCAAACTTTCAGATGAAGTTTTACACTCAATAATCTCGTTTCTGCCAACCAAAGAAGCTGTAGCAACTAGCGTATATTCCAAACGCTGGATATTTCTTTGGAAATCTTTGTCTCGGCTTTCTTTGGATCTACCCCAAATCAACAATCGCCGATCTAGAAGTCTTACCATTGTAGACAAGGTTCTTTCATCCCTATCTTTTAATGTCAATTTTTTTCACTTGCGTCACTCCCCACGAACTTGGGTGTGCTCGGATTACATGCTCCGATGGATTGAATTTTTGAAAAATGAAAAAAATCTTGAAGGAATTTCACTTTCTAGTAATGAACCCATTATATCGAGTTGTATCAAGTGGTTAATTCGATCAAATTCGGGAGAGCAAGTTGTTCGAAGCGTTATACCAAAAGGAAACATATTCCAAGGGAGATTTCTTCAATTTGTGGAGCTTAATGAATATGTGCTAATAGATGGTCTACCCTTTAAAGGTTGTGTTAATGTTAAGACCCTAAAACTCGAAGCTTGCTTATTAATGGGCAAGAATACCCTAGTTGAAATCCTCGACAATTGCAAGGAGTTGGAGAAATTGATCCTTCGTCAATGTTCCTACCATTCGCACGATGTGAGCATTCGTCACCAAAATCTCAAGTTATTAGAGATTTTTTGTATGGGTGGCCAAATTTTTTTCCTAATTTCGAAAAACCTAGATAAGTTGTTGTTGGAAAATGTTGAGTTTTATACCACAAAATCTGGTATTTTTTGTCCAAACCTTCGAGTTCTCCAGAAAAATGTCGCTTGGCCAGCTGGGGGTTAATGGGTAAGATTTTTCTCTCTCCCCTATTATATTAGTATGTTTTACATTTGCATTTTCTGTTCTATACATGTTTTCTAGTATAATATTGTCCCGAGTAGAGGCAAATGTTTTCTTTCTATCATCGCTAGTGTTCTTGATGCCCTTCCTACTTACACTATGACAAACTTTGTAGGAATTTCTACCAGGAAACGAAGGGGTGGAGAGAACATTTTCATCAACAGGTGTGTTGTTTACTACATATACACAAAAATTATTTATTCTTATAAATACAAGTTTGGCTGTCTATGTGCATGTTAGAGATGCAAAATCTCATAACAAACATTTGATGTGCTAATCTTTATGGAAATATATAAATATTTGAATGTGACTTCAATTTTAATAGTAATATTAATTTTTAAGTCATTATAAAAATTCACACTTTAAAATTTGAATATGTGTCTGACCGCAGGTATATACACTGTCAAAAGGAGAATCAACTTGGGATAGCCTAGCAAACTAAAGAATAAAGCTCAACTTGGAAAATTTGGGATGAAGTATAGTATAGTAATCTCGGTATTGTTACTTTAAATACAATGTTTGTTTTGATGATTAATTTACTTAAATTTTACTATATCATAATGTTAAATCTGTTATTGTGTAACGTTTGTTTTGGTGTTATCGTGTCGTTATTTTACTTTTTCTCCTCATTTTGCCCTTATTATTTTACATGATAGTTCTCCTTTTTACCCTTTACCCTATTATCTTTTTTAATCAATAATTTTATCTTATACCATACTTTTTCTTTGTAATATTGTAAGCTTAATGATGTGAATCACACAGTTAATCCGAACATTATATTTGTCAATAAAATATATTATGAAATGATAGGTAACAACTTACGTCCAAACAAGTTATAATAAAAATGGTAATTATCATGCTATGAGAAGTTCTTTTCCTAGAAGGAAACCCAAAAAAAAAAGGACTCCATGGAGTTTCACATTAATAAGTGATGCTTCAACATTTAAAGGTTGCGTCAATGTTAAAACCCTTAATATAATATATATATATATATATATATTTGTATGCTTCGGGCCAAAAACGTTGGATTCATTTGAATCTAAAAAATATATTTTGAAAGATATCTTTATTAATCATTAATTTGTCACTTTTCCTTTTTAATGTGCTCCTTTAAACTTAAGAACCCTTACCATTTTTTCACATATTTTTGGCATTTTAGAGCCATTTTACAAGAATTAATCAATTTTCACACATTTCGTGTGTGGTTAGCCTATTAATATTTTTGTGATATGACTTCTGGATGATTTTTTTACAAAACCATTAGGGAACCCTCCGTCTGGAGTTGGGGGAGGAATACGTGAAGTCTCACCATATTTTGCACATATTTTGGCCATTTAGGAACCTTTTTTCTTATAGGAATTATAAGACTTTCTCAGTTTTTTCGTGTGTGTTAGCCCCATTAATATTTTGATGATATGACTTCCAGACGATTTAAGCAAAACCTTTAAGGAACTCTATGTAGGGAGTTTGGAGAGAAGTACGAGAAACTGCACCATTTTTGTACATATTTTGGTTATTTTTTATCCACTTTGCACGAATTATGCGATTTTGTCAGTTTTTCTTGTGTGTTACCAGATGAATATGTCAGTGATATGACTTCTAGAATATATTTTTTCAAAACCTTTACGAAACCCTCAATAGGAAGTTGGGGGAGCTAGCAATACGTGAATGGTGGAAATTAATTTTTTGAATAATTTGAATTAGAGAATACTTAATTGTCACCAGTACTATTTTCGCATGAAAATAAATGAGGGTAGATTTGATACCAAATTAGATTCTATCATCTTGAGATAAATGTAGTTATGACTCTAGTCTTATGTTGAGCAATCTTTTTTAGTCAAATTTTTCTTATAAGGAAAACAATTTAATTGATTTAAATCTAAGTATTATCCATAAAAGATGGTCATGGAGTATTAACAAATGATTTTTTGTCAAGAAAATTAGAAAAAAATTGTATTTTAGTTTATGAGGGTACAAAATTAAAGATTGAAACAAGTAAAATTTTAAAATATTGGCTTAAAATTTTGAAATATTTATTTTAATATATTCGAATAATACGATATAAATTAATTTAATGGTTAATAAAATTTAAATCATTATTGAATATTAAATGGGGATATGTGTATGACTATAGTTGTTGCAGGGCTTATAAAAGATCATTATTGTTTTCTCCAATTTAGGAAGAAACTATATTTAATAGAAATTTTATATTGCTTTCAATTATATTAAAAATCAAAGAACGGTAACAAAAACCTAACTACAAAGCACACGAGTCTAGAAAAACCTAACTACAAAGCACACGAGTCTAGAAAAGGATAAACGATAAGACAAGTAGCTATCCAAAACTTAACTAGACCCCTATAAGCCCAAAAGGTACACTAATGCTCAATTGAAAGTAAATAACTCAAACGGACCCCTATAAGTCCAACGGGTACACAGAAGAACTAAGAAAAACTACTAGCCGAGTTTAAGAGTAATTTTGAACTGCCACAACCGTCTAGGAAATTGAACCACGGAAGAGGCATCCCAAGAACCCAATATAATCACAGTAAAGACTCGAGTCCAAATAATAGAGGTGTTCCCGGGCTTAAATAGAGGCTAATAAAGATGAGTTAGGGCCTCAAATCGTGAATAAAATGAGATACTCCAAGGCCTCGAACCATGACTAAAAAGAGATATGTTAGGGCCTCAAATCGTGGCTAAAAAGAGATATGTGAGTGACTCGAACCGTGGCTAAAATACCCCGAATTCACCAAATCACCTGCTCTTCCTCAAACCAGTCCAAACCGTAAAGCAAAACCTTCTTCAGAGTCACCATAGACCACTCTATCTCCAAATCCTTGACCAGATTCCAAAGCGCCAAGTAAGACCCGAAATCACCAACGAATACGTTTGAGTCGAAACACAAGGAAAATTATGGATGATCAGTCATATAAGTTAAGCTTTCGCGTAGATAAGGATCATACTATCATACCCAAGTTTGTTATATCAATCTACTGGTGATAAGCCGTCTAAAGCGACGTATGCGAATCTCTAAGACCTATCTGCTAAAAAACACAAGTCTAAGGCAATCACTAGCCTACACCTTGGCTAAGGACAATAAAAAACTACTAACCAATATGAAAAACAACATAAAATCTACGAGGCTAGAAATAATCATACAACAATACTAAGCACCCTTGAAAATAAGGCTATGACATGTATTCTAATAACTACACATGATCCAACTATAAACCCATTCCAATCAACATGAATTTACATTTACAAGCTCAATCTAAAGACCGGTAACTCGTAGCCTACCTCAAAGCAGACTGAGCATGCAAAGAGAACTACACAAAATGCCATTTTAGACCAAACTCGACAATCGAAGCTAAACGCGTCGATAATATTCTCATTTGAACATATTTAATAAGAATGTTGACTTAAGTCAAACTTTCGCTTAATTTTAAAAGTCAAAACACCTAACGAGACAAACTCACACCAAAAGCCTCGAGGCCTGAACCAACCATGACCCTAGCCTAAAATGGCCTTTCCAAAGCTGATGAAACCATCATAATTGCATTTCAAGGCCGTCTATGAACCATTCAAGTTTCAAAGTCTCCAAAACACAGGCATCAAACTCAAACGAATGACCCGGTTACTGAACTATTAGTCCTAGCAATTAATAAATGAACTGGAGCCACTATAGAAAAGCTTTCAATGCTGAATATATCAGAATATAGTGAAAATAACATGGAGGGTCATTACATATGTCACACCCCGAGCCTACGTCCTGGACATAGCCGACACTCGAGAAACATTGTTGGTCCATAAACGAACCCTTGGCCTGACTGACTACTTAGTGGAAGACTAACTTAAGCAAATATAATCTTTAAAAGTGAAATAAATCAATTTGTCAAAGTACTCAATTAAACTGTCTGAAAATACCGAATAAAAGTAGTAATAGTTTTTTTTTAAAAAAACATCTTAATAGCAATACTGAAAGACTCTCAATACTATCTATCTATGAAGCCTCTACTGTTTTAATATAGGCACCAGAACAAGACTCATGATAACCTTAAACAACTACTAAAAGTAAACTAAAGACTAGAGTCCTTCAAAAGCTAGGAGGCCTCACCAAAAGCTTGCGATTGACCGGGTGATCTCAACAAAACGCATGTTGATAATCATGAACACCTGTATATGCATCATAAAATGATGCAAGTCGAAGGACATTAGTGCATTGAATGTACACGCTTCACAAATAAAATGCAATAATATGAAATATTGAACTAAAGTGAAACATATATATATATATATATATATATATATGTATATATATATATATATATTTATTTATATATATATAATTACACTTTACTTTAGTAGGGAGTTTCTCAAACCGACAACCATCACTATGATCCTTGTGATGATACAACGTCTTACCCATGTTGGCAAAGCCTTCTTATACCTTGCCGAAGTACAAAACGCAACTCAACTGATGGATCCACTAAAAAGGCCTTCTTGAGGCAATGAGAAGTCATCTAAATGTCAGTACGATCCTATCCTACGTTGGTTACGTACTTTATGAGATTTGTGTTGTCTAAGATTTTACCCCATATCGGTGTTCAATACTATTCTAAATATATATATATATACACACACACACTAGTTTTCATGCACGTGAATATCAAACTATGTACTACACTATTTTTCAAAATATAATGTTTATATTATTAAATAAAAAATTAAATAAACATTATAAATGGAATGATAAAGTATAAATTCCTATAAACAGTGGATGTAAACTTTCTTTTTGATTACTATTGAAAGTTGTCAAATACACATCCGAAAAACACTTATAACTATTTATAATATAACTCTAGGTATAGATAAAGTGATTTGACACTTCTCTATGGCGTCCAATTAAATTTATCTTTTTCATTTTTTTTGAATTTTTTCTTATTTTAAAGTTAATTGTAATATGTAAAAATAAAAAAGTCAATCTTAAAATCTCTTAGTTACACCTTTTTAATATATTTTGTCTTCCCTCCCCTATAGTGCATTACTTAGCTATCATTGTATTGTTGGAGTTCTTACTTTAATATATTATATTATAAATAAATATTGATATACTATATAGAAGATATACTAAATTGGATTCTTTTAGTTGGATTATCATGTTAATTTAACATTCATGTTAGGGAGTCTTCAAATTCTATTGAACTTTGAGGTTCTCAATGTCTGTAAATCACACTTGAGTTTTTAAGAAGTGAATAAAATATTACAAAATCGTAGTTTAAAAATGTGAAAATATTTATTGATCCTTATAAAAGGGTAGTGTATGAAAAAATATTTATTGAGCCCTATCAAAGGATAGTGTATGAAAAAATGTTTATTGCGTCTTATAAAAAAAAAGTCACAATCCTTTAGAAAAGTCACATTCTTCAAAAAAGCACAACCAATAAGAAAACTCATCACTCTTTGCAAGAGTCACAACCCTTCAGAAAGCCACGTCTCTTCAGAAAAGTCACAATCCTTCGAAAAGGTCACAACTAATCGGAAAAAATATAACTCATTGAAAATGTCACAATGCAACCCTTCAATGTGAAAAGGTGTCTGTTTTTAATCTAATATAATATAATATAAATAAATAAAATAAAATAAAATAAAATATAATATAATACAATATATAATAAAGAAGCTATACTAAATTTGGTGTTTTGGATTTGGAGGGAGGGGGGTGGATTATAATAATTTAACATTTAGGTTAGGTAGTTCATACTTTTAAGGAAGTATAGGCAAAAAGATTGATATATATTTGTCTAATTTTAATTTGATATGAAATTTTAAAAAAATAAAGAAGACTTTCAATTTAAGGATAAGTAGAATTTATAAAAAATTCTTTTCACTTTGTGGTTTTAAACATGTCCCCTGTAACACCCCGAAAACTAGAAAGTTGAACTAGTGAGTTCTAGAGCTTTACCTAAGAGTTTTTCAGTGTGGTTTGAGGATTAAAATCACAAGAAATGATTCCCATACTTAGAATGGATGTTTTAGGGGCTACACGTCAAGGTACAACCCCCAAGGACCACCCAAGGGTCCTTGAGGGGGACCCCAAAAACAGTCCCCAAATCTGCAATTTTTAGTGACCTACGGATGCCATCTACTGGCCGTAGATGGACCCACCCCCTGTAGGTTGGGGTCGTGTGTCAAGGCCTGCAATGGCCTACAATTTTTGAGCTGCATACCTCACCTACGGAGGTGAGTCATGCTCAGTAGGTCCACCCACGGTCCGTGGGTGGAGGGGCTAGGTCCAAGCAGTATTTTTTAGTTTTAGTTTTAAGTGAGGTGTTTAGGGGTTAAGTTAGTAACTAATTAGGGGTTTGATGTTTCCGTAATCAACGACACTAATTACAATGCAAATGTCTACGATCGTGCAATTGTATAATAACCCAACCAAGGGTTGGGGTCGAGTCCCAAGGGAGTGGTTTCGAGAATTAATAGAAAAATAAAATTAAGTTCTAACTAGTCGTAGATAAAGACATTAACGATGAAAAACATTGTAAATTAAAGGGGGACACAAAAGTGTCAAATATCTATTGAGGGTTTTGTCACAAGTATAGCAAAAACAGTAAAAATAACAAAGGAATCTATGAATGAGAGGGGAGTCTTGGGATGTGACTGGAATACGGGTTAATCTAAATTGTTCGGTACATACTTTCGATAGAAAATTTATAGAGTAATAGTGACTAGGCTAAGCTATATGTGGGAATAAATTTTCTCTCGAGCAACTTACCCCGTTTCAAATGGGTTTCTCTCGGACACCCACTTGCCGCATGAAGACCAGCCTACGCCTTACCCCACTCACTCTCTCGAGCTAAGTGTTAGGATATGGGACTAGGGTATACTCTCTCGAGCTGAACCTCATGTCGACCCACTCCTTAGGCCATCAATCTAGTAGTCTTGGTTTCACGACCTCTCTCTCACAAGCCGAAAATACATAAATAAATTTGTATTTACAACTACAAATTTGTTAAATTCAACCACAACTACTAGACGAAATCACCATTAAACTACATCTAATCTATCAGCAAGCAAGACCCAACAATAATCTTAACCCATATTCGCTAAATCACACCCCAAGAATTGGGGTTTTTAGCACACATCAAGAGATAGAAATTTATACCTAAATGAGCTTGCATTCAAATGGATAAGAAGATTTAAGGCTTGTTACAAGCCAAGAATGAAGAATCCAAGAGACCCAAGTCCAAATCCTTGGAGATGAAACCCTCTTCTTGTTCAAGTTTAAAAACCCTCTCAAACTCAGAGCAAAAATAAAAAGTACTAAAATTATATTAATTGTTCTATGTTGAAAATTTTATGATACTAAAAGATCTGATATTAAGCTATAACTCTCGACGAGTGTTTATAGTTTTCAAAAATCTGTGCTGCAGCGGATCATTCGACGACATTAGTCGGAATCGCCGATCAACTCGGCGATTCTCCCTTTGGTGTAGTTCATCGCCGTCTTGCACCATCCTTCGGCATCATCGTGTTCTGGGTCATTGGGCGACATAGTACTGCTTTGCGAAACTTCTTGGTGATGCGCCGACTGCTCTATTTTTTCGCCGACTTGATCCTTTCCTTCAGGCTCAGCACACTGGAACAAAGGGCGAAGTGAGACCCTTCGGCGACTCACCAAGTGGACTCGGAGATCCTCAGGCCTTCATTTTCTTCGTTCTTTTCAGCCTTTTCGTTCCTTTTTTGTGAAGTAGTGTCCATGCTTTGTAGTGTCCATGCTTTCTTTCAAACTTCAAATACCTAAAACTTAAGGGTTTTCATCAGATATTGAGATAAAATAAGCATTTGAGGACACAATTTCTATTAAAATATAGCCCTAAATGAGTCCAATTTGTGGACTCATCAACACCCCCAACTTAAACTTTTTCTTGTCCTCAAGCAAACTCAAGTTCAGCTGTTCAAAAAGGGTGTCTCAAACAGTGCTACACAAGACTCAATCATGAATGCACACAACAAGATTCAATTTACTTATGCAAAGATTAAATGTGCACTTAAAGATTCAAGTTGTGACTCACCAAATATCAAAGAGTATTATGCTCACAGTACTTTCTTCAAATGCAAGTTCAAGCTCAACTATAGTGTTCAAACGCCCTCACAGAAAAAATGATTCCATATTCACACAATGGTTCACAGTTAAAATCTTCGGAATCAGATGTAACGCTCACTCTCACAAAGAGAACACAATGCATGCTTTCACCCATAGGTTTGCCCATATTTACAGTCAACATTTGTTTCAGCTCACTCAAGATCAAAAAGGTCTTTTTAAGGCTTGTCATGGGGCCGAGTGCAAAGCTATGGTCATTTAGGCTCAGTGACTTTCATCCTCATGAATTGTGGTGCTCACAACACTTCCCTTCCTTTTTTTTCATCATTCTCTTTAGTGCTCATAAATCATCCTATTATTCACTTTCCATGGATTGTTTGGGAACCCCATTTATTTTGTACCTTTATTCCACAACTTTCTTTTTCATTCTTTTTTTTCTCTTTTTTTTTTTTTTTTTTTTATATGGAGGGGTTCCATTTTTCTTACCATGGGTGAGAGGAGACTTTCCTTGCACTTCTTGACTTCCCCTTTTAGTTTTACCACACCCCCCAACTTAGGATTTTGGCCTAAGTTGGCTATTCAACTAACCACAATTCAAGATTATAGGTAGTGGATAAAGAAAAGTTATGGTTTCATCAAGTTTCTTCCAAAGAAAGGTAGGGCTCAAGTGGTGTTCAAAAGAGGTTCACACTCACAAGGTAGGTCACAAAAGAGGTATATGTCAAATTGGCTCACACTCTTAGAAGTTGCCTAAGATCATATCAAGAGATAGCATCACTTAGTTGACTGGACCAACGGGGAAAATTCTAGGATCTATCATGCATGGTTCAAAGGAAGCTCATCACACAAGGCATCGACACTAAAGTCAAACAAGACTCCACACTTTTGCTAGTGTGCAATGGTTATCACAGGAGACTCGATTCGATAAATGGCTAATCACAACGATATGCAAAGAGTTCACATATTGTCTATGCAACTTCATTTGGCCTCGTCGTAGCCGCGCATCCATGTTCGTTTGATTGAGATCACTATTCAAGTCATCGATATTGATCGGAACCGAGACTTAAATTTTGCAAAAGAACAACCACATCACACACAAGAGGTGGCAAAAATGCAAAAATAATTCAGACGGATCAGAAATTAAAATCTTATAAAAGGAGCCATAAGCTCAAACATCCACAGAAAGCAGTGTAACAACAATTTTAAGCAGAACAGCCCAAATATATACACAAAACACGAATCACAAATAGCACACAAAAGTGAGCCTCACCCCACCACAGATAAAAGCAATTTGTCCTCAAATGCAATTAACAAAATATCCAGAATGTAAATTAAAGAAATACAGAGAGGGAGATAAAGAAAAATCCTGTCTACGCAGTTTCTCCATCTGTCTGGGCATCAGTCCCCGGAGTGTTGTTAGTCTGCTTCAGGTTCTCGTTTTCTCTTCTCGCAGCTTCAACTTCTATAGCGATGTTTGCCTCTACCATGTTATCTAAATTATGCGCTGCTTTGAAGGCATGCATCACATTGACGAACCCTCGATCCCATGAAGGGATAACAGGGTCAATGTGAATCTTCCTACTGGAACTTCCTTCCTTGCTCTCGCTCTTGTCAGTTCTTCTGAACTGTTGTGCTCTTATGTGTCTGGGTGGTATGTTCCTTCATGCAACTTTTGGTCTGGAATGTCTGCAAAGTCTTTGAGATAATGTTAGAACAAGTAAAAAAAACCCTTTCATTTGCAGAAAGGCTAGATAATCCATTCGGTGAGCCACAGACAATCCGCCGAAGGTCACAGTACAGAAGGAGTTAGAGGTGCAGACAAAGGGCGATTAAGGTGTCATTCGGCGAGTAGCCGAGTGCACTTGGCGATCCTATGCTTCTCGCCGAAAGTTACAGCAACCACAACAAATAAAACATGATAATAAAGGCGAGATGGGGTACTTAGGTGAATCGCGGAGTGGTTCGGCAAGCTCGTCACAGCTCGCCGAATCACCTATCGTGCCTACTTTTGACCCAACTTTTTGAAATCAGCCCCAGCAACCCCCGAAAACATAATTTAAGCACAAATAGCACAGGTTTAACCAAGACCCATAACATACGAATACCACCCATCACATATTAACTCAACTAGATACAATGGAGAACAAGATTTCACCGTTTAAGCAAGGTTATCGAATAACAATCGACACTTAACCAATTCTATCCAATCAGGGAGGTTCAATAGATCTTAACAATGTCAAAGAGTGTGCAAATGAGTACAAGGCGGCAGTGCAATCCAAATCCGCGCACAAACCAATGAACCAAAATACTCCAGAAGTGCAAGAAATATAAAACTAGAGTGAAGGTGTGGCTTTAGAATAGATAAAAAGTGAGGGAAAGTGAATGAAGTTGGAACTTGTAAACCTTTGGCTTGCAAAAATCGTTCCATTTTTTTTCGCCCACTCGGCGATGTTAGTCAAACTCGCCGACTCACTCGGCGGAACGCTGACTGTTTGGTTTCTCTGCCAAAATTTACAGAACCTCTAGTTAACGGGGGTCCAAATGGCGGTTTCCATCCATGTCCGCGATTTGCCAATAATTTCCAACACTCACCTAGTTTTGCAGACTCTAATGTTGACGATGTCTTAAGTCAAACGACGGATAAAATTTGATTTGCCGACCCTTTTGGCAACTCACCGACTGGATCTATTGCTCGCCAATCTGCATTTTTTGTTCACTCTCCACACTTTCATCTGCACAATCAACACACTATTATTTTATCAAAGCAAAAGAAAGCAATTCATGGTTTTGGGTTGCCTCCCAAACAACGCCTTAGTTAACGTCGTCGCACGACACAAGTTTTCTTTTAAACCTCATTCTTGGGGTTAGTAATGGTATCACTCGGCAAACCCTCTGGCAGTCTCGAATTTAGGTGCGATGAGATATGACCCATCTGGGTCTCTAACTGCTTGATTGGAACTGAATGAGAGGTGTCGATCTGGCTAACAGTAGACAAATCTTCTTTCATACCTTTTAACATTTTATCTGACCCTTCAACTTTGTTGAGGATGTGCGAGAGCATATCCTCAGACCTACCATCGTCTGAATCCTTTGGTTTTTGGAGCTCATGGGGAGGCACATATCTATCCTTCTCCCCATCCTTCCAATTTGGATTTTGGTTCCTCCATTCACAATCCCGGTCCTTCCAATCTTCATCTCTAGCCCAACCTTGGTTACCACCCTACCTTGGATAATTTGAGCGGTAGCCACCACCATGGTTGGCTAGAAAATTTACCTCCTCATTATACAATGCTTCAAACTTCATCTCTTCAGGATTAGTTACCCCGAACCCCATAGCATTGACACCACGGGCACCGTCCCCCATGATGTTTTTGGATAGAATATCAAGTTGTGTCATGATTTTGGCCATGTTCTGGTCTCTCTCATTGTCCTTTTCAATCCGCTCTTTGGATAGCTTGAAAGTGAGAGGGGAAACTTGGTCCTCACGAGTGTACCATGCTCTGTTGATGGTTGTCATACCATCTAAAATTTAAGTTGCTACTGCATACGGCTGCTGCATTAAGCCTCCAGGCGAGAGTTGGTCAGCGACACCATTGTTTACCGAATCCAAACTCCGGTAAAAGTATTGAAGTAGCACGTTGTCTGGCAAACTGTGGGTTGGGCATTGTAGCACCAACTTTTTGAACCTTCGCCAAGTTTCGTGCAGAGGCTCACCTTCTAGACATTTAAATCTCTGGATACTATCACGCATCGACATCATCTTCGAGGAAGGGAAAAATCGCACTTGAAATACGGTCACCAACTCCTCCCAAGAAGTGATAGATTCACGTGGTAGCTTGGCTAGCCACTTGCAAGCCTCTCCCATCAATGAGAAAGGTAATAGCCTTAACCAAACCGACAGATGTTTTTGAACGAGAATGGTCCACACACATCTATGAAGTTTCAAAGATGCTCGTGAGGATCCTCATGAGCCAGGTCCGCTGAAAAGTCCCTTTAGTTGCAAGAGTTGCAACTTGGTGCTCGTTATTTGGAACACTGCATTGCCCTTGGCTGGGGTAAATGGATGGTTCCAACACCTCCCATTAGATGGGGGCCATTGATGTTGGGCTCTTGGACATCCTTGAGATGTCCGATGTCGTTTTGGTGGCCTACCTGGCTACCGTTGCTACCCTTAACACTCATGCTTTCTGAAATATTCACACAACAAACAAACAAAACTAAAAATTAGGTAAGTAGACTACAATTATTAAGAACAAAAATTCTACTAATCTAAGAATTCTCAAATAACAACACTCCCCGGCAGCGGCACCATTTTGATGTTTGCGTAATCAATTACACAACTTCCAATGCAAGTGTCTACGATCGTGCAATAGTATAATAACCCAACCAAGAGTTTGGGTCGAGTCCCAAGGGAGTGGTTTTGAGAATTAATAGAAAAATAAAATTAAGTTCTAACTAATCTAAATTGTTGGGTACATGCTTTCGATAGAAAATTTATAGAGTAATAGTGACTAGGCTAAGCTATATGTGGGAATAAATTTTCTCTCGAGCAACTTACCCCATTTCAAATGGGTTCCTCTCGGACAGCCACTTGCCGGATGAAGACAAGCCTACGCCTTACCCTAGCCAAGAATGAAGAATCCAAGAGACCCAAGTTCAAATCCTTGGAGATGAAACCTTCTTCTACTTCAAGTTTTAAAACCCTCTCAAACTCAAAGCAAAAATAAAAAGTACTAAAATTATATTAATTGTTCTATATTGAAAATTTTCTGATACTAAAAGATTTGATACTAAGCTATAACTCTCAACGAGTATTTATAGTTTTCAAAAATCTGTGCTGCAGTAGATCATTCGGCGACATTAGTCGGAATCGCCGATCAACTCGGCGATATACCCTTTGGTGTAGTTCATTGCCGTCTTGCACCATCCTTCGGCATCGTCGTGCTCTGGGTCATTGGGCGACATAGTACTGTTCGCACAACTTCTCGGTGATGCGCCGACTGCTTCATTTTTCCGCCGACTTGATCCTTTCCTTCAGGCTCAGCACACTGGAGAAAAAGGTGAAGTGAGACCCTTTAGCGACTCACGAAGTGGACTCGGCGATCCTCAGGCGTTCATTTTCTGCGTTCCTTTCAGCCTTTTCGTTCCTTTTTTGCGAAGTAGTGCGCATGCTTTCCTTCAAACTTCAAATACTTGAAACTTAAGGGTTTTCATCAGATATTGAGATCAAATAAGCATTTGAGGACACAGTTTCTATCAAAATATATCCCCAAATGAGTCAAATTTGTGGACTCATCAGGGTTAAGGGAGGTCAGTTAGTTAGTTATTTAACCACCTATTTAAGCTTAATAGGCCCCTAAACTAAATCATTTGACTCATTCATATAAGACCCCAAATTCTCTCCAAAAATCCTCTCTCTAGAGGTGAAGAAGAAGAAGAAGAAGAAGAGAAGAGAAGAAGGCAACAACCTAGGTCGAAATTCCTCCATTGATGAGAGCTTGATTAGGGCTTTGAATTAAGGTATGTTAGATTGTTCATCTATGGGTTCTTCCACCCATAGATACCCCTTAGTTATCCTCCAATTGTGAGGTCAAAAACTCAATTTAGCTTGTTCTTACATTGTAGGTAGGGCTTGGTATGATTCCAATCTAGTGGATAATACCTAATTATGATTGTATTAGCATTGAATTATGGTATTATGATGATTTTATGTAAATTCTATGGTTAATCCTAGTTTATTTGATGAATGTGATATTTTGTGGGTTTATGCCATTAAAGGTGAAATTGAAGGTTCATGAGTGATCTTCTTAAATCAATGACATGTGTAGTAGTTGTTCAAGGTTAGGATCATATAGATATGAATTGAACTAGACTTTATTGAATATGAAGGATCTTGACTTGTAAGGTTAAAGTTGAACCTTTGTGGTGAATTATGACTAGAATCATCTAGTAATTAAGAATGTGATTAAAATACCTTGAAATCTAGGTATGAATGAAGGTAGTAAGAAGAAAAGCTTGAGTGTAAGGCTTGTAGCCATGAATGTTGATCCCTAGGGATTGAGAGAAAAACTAATATGATTAACTATAGATGCAAAGGCTTTGAGAGTAAAATCTACATACGAGTATGGTCCAATGAACATAATTGTGATGAAAGATCTTTACCTACCTAATTCACCTTATGAATCATAGATGATAGAGAGTCATGATGATATCATTGTATAATGTAGAATTCTAGACATGATGTTAGGGATGAAGATGAACTTAACATGAAATACTTCTCACTTAGTAATTACTTTAGGGCTTTTAGGGCAAATACAATATGTTGAATTATGTATGTTAAGGCTCCAAGAGTGAAGCTTATGAAATAATGGTAGACTATTAGATAGAATGGTTATGATGAGACCTTACCACCTAGTTTACCTCATGAAGGTTTGGATGCATAAAGTAATAGTATCACATGGGTTAGAAGGACATCCATGTCTAGTGCTTGAACCCTAGGTGGGATGATGGAAAGTAAGAATTGAACCTCAAGGAGGTAAAGTATGAGATATGGCTTGTAGTAGTTGAACTACTTGAATTATGAGCATATATTTCCATGTATAATGTAGTCATTCTAGATGTGTTGATTTAATATTACTTTTGACCTTAGAAAGGGGAAAGATTTGACAGTATGTATGATTTATGAAGTTTAGTACATGCTTTAGAGACACTTTGAAAGTAAAGTGAATATGCCCATGACCTAGTTGTAGTGTTGTTGAAAGGCTAATTCCATATACACACTTAGGAATGAATATGATAGTAGGTGAAAGGTTTGTCACCTATAGTTGTTCTAAGGGTTGAAGACTAGTCTCCCTTAATGAATCTAGGAGCTTTAGTATGAGTTATGTGGATTGAGTGTCAAGACACCCTTCCCTCATTATCACTTAAGTCAAGACTTAATGTGAACTCA
Source organism: Solanum piurae (assembly GCA_029582685.1). Taxonomy (NCBI): domain Eukaryota; kingdom Viridiplantae; phylum Streptophyta; class Magnoliopsida; order Solanales; family Solanaceae; genus Solanum; species Solanum piurae. The sequence goes on from JAJOOO010003429.1 coordinate 29,606, forward strand.
ATGTGACTTAATGCCTAGCACCGAGTGGATATGAATATGAGATGGAACCCCCTCCGTTAGTAGAGGGCAGATTTCTAGAAGAAGTCTCATGAGATGGAAGCTACTCCGTTAATTGAGAGCGGGTTTCTAGAAGCAATCTCCTTATCCCATAACTATGTGCCCATATAGGTTGCTTAGCTATTTGGTTCACTCCAAGCTAAGAGTATAGTTCTACCCTCGGCAAGTAGAACAACCCTTTTACTGTCACGACCTGAGAGCACCCCTTAGTCGTAACAAAGCATATTCGACCTCGAAGGGGTCTTATACAATCCTCATAGCATTCATTCATCTCATAGGTAATAAAAATAGTGCGGAATTAAAACTTTTGTTAATAAATCCAACAATCGAAAACTCATTTATAAAGAAGCAGAATACTAAAGTCTCACATGACCATCTTAGACAAAACTTTATACAAGATAGGGTCATGACCCTTTACAATTGAAGTCTTAACAATAGTCTAAAATGTAAAAGAACTCAAAACATGAAAAGTCTTTGTTCTCGATCAATGATGACATACCCAAAAGATGTCTTGGAAGAAGTCTATTCCAAGCTCCAACTAGAGAGATCCACTTAGTTACCACAACCTACACTTGTAGTAAAAACATAGAAGAAGAGTGGGGTTAGCACATAAAGTGCTAAGTAAGATAGCCATGCAAAATATGCTCAAAAAATACATTTGTTTGAAAGACATGCTTTTATGCTATTTTGGTAAAACTTCATGAAATACAAGTATAAGAGTCATAATACTCAATCGTAACCAACAATAGAGACATGTTCAACATATATAACCCATTACCTTTACATAACCCTTCACTTAAAGAAACCCTTAGGCCATAACTTGTGCAATGTATAGATAGCGTCCCATACCACTATCCATACCAAGGCACCACCCTAAGGTCACCAAAAGTGAAGTTGCCATCCAACCTTTCCACCTTCAACATTATACACTCATAAAGACATAAACATTATTTAAGACATGATCATCACATAAGGACCATCACCTAAGATAACTCTAAGTCACACTTGTGCAATGTGTAAGTAGCATCCCATACTACTACTCACCCTAAGTGCTCCTTTGAAGTCACCATAGACTAGGCACATTCATTCTCAACAAGTAGTAACAAGGAAGTAACTCATACATATATACAATCCAAGTATAACAAGCATTCTTTGATTACATATATAAACATTCAAGTCACCATTCATTAACTTAATTAAGAACACCTTCATTCATTAGACACAAGATCAACATTCTTCATTAACATGATAAAAATAGTCCATTTATTACATTAACATTATAAGGAACACACCATGACTCCTCTCAAATGCCCACTTGTGCAATGCATAGATGGCGTCCCATTCCACTACCCATACTAAGTAGTACATCCTAAAGAAACCATAGTTCATTAATATTATTATGGGGGTAAGCCTTAAGCGACATAGACCATGAGAGCTTGACATGGAATACCGGTGTCACCCTCACCGGATAAGGGATTCCTACTTGCCTAAGGTAAGACCATTGTTCTTTAGCCTTAAGTGGATTCCACTAGCTATATCTATGTGGGCACATAGTTATGGGATAGGGGGTTTGCTTCTAGATACCCCGCCTCAACTCACGGATGACCATCAATCCCGAGAGATTGCTACTAAGTACCCCGCCTCAACTCCCGGATAAGCACCCATCTCTAACCATATCCACTCGATGCTTAGCATTATTCCCCATAGAGTACATTACATTCATTACATTAGTTCATTATGGGATAAATGATTGCTACTAGATACCCCGCTTCAACTCCCGGATGAGCATCCATCATAAACCCAACATTCACTAAGACGGGATATAGGGATTGTTACTAGATACTCCGCCTCAACTCCCGGATGAGCATCCATCCCATCCCACATTCATTCATTGGAAAGATCATAGATTCAAAGATTAGAATAGCCTTTCACCTAAGAACCCCATTATATTCATTAGAGTACAATCGAGGATAACCTTTCAGTAGACACAACATTCATTATCATTATCACTTACCTTCATTCATTCATCCATTTATTCATTCATGTGTGTGTATGTGAGAATAGCCTTTCACATAATTACTATCATTCACAAGTGTTAATAGAGAGATAATATTCATTCCTAACACAATTAGCTTCTAAAAAATATCATCTTTTAATCATTTAGATCACACACATGCTTCACATCACATTCATATATATTCAGCATTATGATAATAATTCAATTCATCAAGTTATGCCTTAAAGGCCATGATCACAATGTACATGATAAGTAAACACCTCCACCTTTCAAGGGGATCAATAATCCAAGCACAAACAATTCTACATTCACATGAAATTAGGTCAAACTTGCCTTTTCAAGGCCATGATCACCAATCCTCAATTCACCAATAATTCACCATAATTATACATATATAATGATACAAATCAATAATCTAAACCAATCTAAGCATGAACCCATCATCATTCATTCATAATCAAATAACCCACTTCATAAAGCCAAATTTAGGAATTTAGAGAAATCATGGGTTCATAGACTTTTTCATCATAAATTCATCCATTAAACATCAATATAATCATAGTTTATCAATTGAAAACATTTGATGCAAGAACCCATGAGATTGAGTGAAATCCTAACTTTTTGTGATTTGAAAACTTCTTTTAATTAGATCCTTGAATGGAAGATTAGACAAGGATAAAATACACCATACCTATTAGATGAGAATCCACGAAATCCCCTTGAAAATCTTTTAAAATCTTGATGAAATTGACCTTGGAAACTTGAAGTCTTCAATGGAGTTCTTAGAGAGAGTAGTTTGAGAGGAAAGAGTTTTTAATTTAGGAATTTGAAGAATGAAATCTAAATTAGCATTTTATTGTTTTAATACCCTTAGAATATGTTAATACACTTAAATAACCGTCCATGCACTTTAAAAAACTTGGGGTGAATTTTCCAATTCACCCCCACCTTGGCCGTGTACATGACAGTAAGCAGGTGCCAATCCACGAGCCACCATCCACGGACCGTGGATGGATTGACGGCTCCGTGATGTGCATCCGTGGATTGTTTTAGAGACCCTCATTTGAGGGTCTTACACAGGCATGATCCACGCCCAAGACCCATGATCTGTAGATTGATCTACTGGCTGTGAATGGGTCTCGTGAATCAAACTGTTTTGACAGCTTTAGGGCAGATGTTGGGGTCCTCCTCAAGGACTCCTTGGGTGGTCCTTGGGGAGTCGTACCCGAATGTTTGAACCCTAAACATGTCATTCTAAGTATGGGAATCATCCCTATGAGTTTCAACCCTCATACCACACTCCAAAACTCCACTACAAGAGACTTACAACACACTAGTTCAACTTACTAGTTTTTGAGCGTTATAGTCGTATCTTGACGTTTAACCCCTAAATTGTTCAACCAAGACTCAGAACAACATAAAATACCATAGAAACTCAAGACGAACACCCGTTAGGCTCTAGTTTCACTAGTTCATTTTTAGGATCGTTACATTTACGGTGTGGGGTGGACACCGGATTCTATGTTAGCTCACATGGTCTATGTCGGTTAAGGCTTATGTACCCAAATAGTGTTGTAGTATAGATAAGAATATGAGTTGTGAACTATGGTACTTGTGAAACTTTACTTAGTATAGGTAAGAGTATGGGATCTTACCAATGCATTGCACAAGTACACTTTAAAGGTATCCATGGTGTGTTCCTTTTATGTTTTTGTGGTTCATAATTAAGATGCATGCTTAGTTTGAATTGTTGGTTTTCATGACTTGATTGATTAAATGTGATAGTTCCCTTGTCTATGTGAAGTGAGCTAATAATGAGGCCCAAAAAGGGACTAGTCCCTAACTAAAGAACTTGAGTAGGATGACTTAAGGGTTATTCAAGGAAGTGTTCTTTTGGGTTATATATATAGAGATAAGAATGTGCTATAGTTTCCTTCTTTATTAGTATTCACTATAGGTGAGAGATTCCCTTGGTCATGAGAGTTAAGCTAGATGATGAAATCATATGGTGATTAGTGTAATGGCCTAAGGTGGTACTTAGGGTGAGTAGGGTTATGGATCTTACTCATACATTGCACAAGTATGACTTGAAGCTACTTATGAAAACCTAAGACTTGACTAGATATGTATATTCTATGATTAAGATGACTAAAAAGGGATACTTATCTTGGATGGTATTATGGGATGCTATTCATGCCTTGCACATGTATGCTTTTGAAGTTACTTGAGAATAGTTTTATTATGGTATTTATGACTAAGAGTCAAATTATGCTTATATGATGCTTATGTTGGTAACTTTGCTTATTGTGGTTATAATATTGTCTCTTATGTTTATGGTTTATGTTTCATGAAATATTTCATATGATTTTGGATTATGTCTTATATTGACTAACCCTTGTCTTATGCTCTTATGATTATGCTAGCTAACATATTTAGTATATTTTGTACTAACACATACTTTGCCTACATTCTAATCAAATGTAGGGTTTGGAGACTTGAGTGCTATTATGGAGATAGGTTTCTAAGGAGTTGAAGATCTTGGTGAGTCCTCATAGCTTCAAGGACAAAAACCCACCATTTTCTTTATATCTTTATTTCATGTTTTTGAGACTATTGTATGGGCTGTGTCCCAAGAGTTTTATTCTAAAGTTGTATTAGATGGTTTGAGACAAAGTATAAAAAGACTTCCGCTTATTTTTATGAAAATGACTTTGATTGTAAAAGTTTAAAATGTTCTCGTATTTTCTATTATCTTATGTTATGATATGCTAAGGGCTTGTATGAGACTCCTTCGGGGTCAAGTACGCCATGTTATGTGTAGGGGGTACCCCTGGGTCGTGACAAACTTGGTAATCAGAGCACAAGGTTTAGAATGGTTCTAGGATTGTCTCAAATCACTTATAGTAGAGTCTTGTTCATAAATACGAAGCGCGCCACATTTATGAATAGGAGGCTATTGGATGCTTAGGAAATCTCACTTCTTCATTTTCCAAGTCGTGCCATAGAGTCTAACTCTATAAGGTCTCCTTCCTATTCCTTATCCGATGGTCTTTAGGATATGACTACTCGAATGGCTTATGCTACAAGGAGCGAGGGAGAAAGGTTGGTTGTGATGCCAATTATGGCTGTGTGACTTGAGAAATTTGAGATGATAGATTGTGATGTTGTCGTTAGTATGAATGATGCTTCATTATTGCCTTTATGTTATGAAATATGTTTAGAACAATTTGTGTAGGCTTACTCCCAAGGGGCAGATAGTGTGCCTATCTAGCAAGATTTTTGTGTGGTTATGTTTAGTTGATGGTAGAACCCGACTTAGTCATGATTAGTTTTGAGGTATGTTGATAGATTGGTTGAATATGGTTTTTAAGTAATGCCTAGATGGGTTGAGTGAATAGATTCCTCTAAGAAGGGTAGAAGTGTAATTCACCATGATTTAGAATCATCTTATGTGATGGAGGTAAAAGCTTAGTGATGACTTGCTACGACCTTAGAATTGAAAGAAATGATGCTTAAAAGAGTTGGAATAGGCTTGCTCCCAAAGGGGAGATAATATTGTTAGATGGCAAGGTCGTTGAGTGTTCTTGATGTTCATAAGTTAGGGTTGCTTGAAATTCTCACCTTAAGAGGTGTAGTGAGTATTATAAGTGTATGAGATCTTGAGTGGTGTTAGTAAGGGTTGCTTGTGAGCTAGAGTGCTTAAAGAGAACCTCTCTAAATTAGAAGTACCGGTAGGGATCTTAGACCGGCAAGTTAAGAAATAGAAGAACAAGGAAGTTTTTCCATAAAGTGGTAAGGAGTGTTCTTTAGTAAGGAATTTGGTTAAGAATTCTACTTGGGAGGCCAAGGGCCAATGAGATGTCCCGATGTCCTCATCCTTTTCCTTCTACTCCTATTCTAGCTTGAGATGATAGGTTCCTCTTGATTTGTTTTTATATGAAGTCATGTGTGAATTGCATGTTTCCATGATCTTCTTATGTGATGCATGTTCATGAAAATGCTTAGGTCTTGTTAGAAATGACTTATATGAATTGTCTTCCTCATGTTGCAGCGCATTTGAGTAGATTTGCATATAGATTTCATGAGATGAATTAATGAGCATTCCATAGTTTGGAGTTGAAAGATTTCCTCCTTGAATAAATGCTTTTTGAGAGTAAATTGCATTTAGTCTCCATGAGGGAGTATTGAGCATGTTTTAGTTAGGATATGTTAGTTCCTCCTTGAAAATGAGTAAAATATAGAATTTTATGCATTTTGGGTTGGTAGAAGTAGTTCCTACTCCCTTGTGTTGCATTGAATGAGTTTAGTTTTGAATTGAAGTTTTCTTGTTTGGTTGTGTGCATTTAGATGTAGTTCATGCATAATTGCCTGTTAGCTTAGAGTTGTGACTTTAAGAAGTGTTTAGAATCGTCATTCAAGGAAGAATGATCCCAAGGGGGAGATATTGTAACACCCCGGAAACTAGTAAGTTGAACTAGTGAGTTCTAGAGCTTTTCGTAAGAGTTTTTGAGTGTGGTTTTAGGATTAAAATCACAAGAAATGATTACCGTACTTAGAATGGAGGTTTTAGGGGCTATACATCAAGGTACGACCCCCCAAGGACCACCCAAGGGGTCCTTGAGGGGGACCCCAAAAACAGTCCCCAAATCTGCAATTTTTAGTGACCTACGGATGCCATCTACTGGCCGTAGATGGACCCACGCCCCGTAGGTTGGGGTCGTGGATCAAGGCCTGAAATGGCCTGCAATTTTTGAGCTGCAGACCTCACCTATGGAGGTGAGTCACGCTCAGTAGGTCCACCCACGGTCCGTGGGTGGAGGGGCGTAGGTCAAGCAGTTTATTTTAGTTTTAGTTTTAAGTGAGGTGTTTAAGGGTTAAGTTAGTAATTAATTAGGGGTTAAGGGAGGTAGGTTAGTTAGTTATTTAACCACTTATATGAGCTTAATAGTCCCCTAAACTAAATCATTTAACTCATTCGTCTAAGACCCCAAATTCTCTCCAAAAATCCTATCCTCTCTCTAGAGGTGAAGAAGAAGAAGAAGAGAAGAGAAGAGGGCAGCAACCTAGGTCGAAATTCCTCCATTGATGAGAGATTGATTAGGGCTTTGAATTAAGGTATGTTAGATTGTTCATCTATGGGTTCCTCCACCCATAGAGCCCCCTTAGTTATCCCCCAATTGTGAGGTTAAAAACCTAATTCTAGCTAGGGTTGTTTCTTACATTGTGGGTAGGGCTTGGGTATGATTCCAATCTAGTGGATAATACCTAATTATGATTGTATTAGCATTGAATTATGCTATTATGATGATTTTATATTAATTCTATGGTTAACCCTAGTTTATTTGATGAATGTGATATTTTGTGGGTTTATGCCATTAGAGGTGAAATTGAAGGTTCATGAGTGATCTTCTTAAATCAATGACATGTGTAGTAGTTGTTCAAGGTTAGGATCATATGGATATGAATTGAACTAGACTTTATTGAATATGAAGGATCTTGACTTGTAAGGTTAAATTGAACCTTTGTGGTGAATTATGACTAGAATCATCTAGTAATTAAGAATGTGATTAAAATACCTTGAAATCTAGGTATGAATGAAGGTAGTAAGAATAAAAGCTTGAGTGTAGGGCTTGTAGTCATGAATGTTGATCCCTAGGGCTTGAGAGAAAAGCTAATATGATTAACTATAGATGCAAAGGCTTTGAGAGTAAACTCTACCTGGGAGTATGGGGCCAATGAACATAATTGTGATGAAAGATCTTTACCTACCTAATTCACCTTATGAATCATAGATGGTAGGAATTTATAGGATAACTTAAGTCATGATGATATCATTGTATAATGTAGAATTCTAGACATGATGTTAGGGATGGAGATGAACTTAACATGAAAGACTTCTCACTTAGTAATTACTCTAGGGTTTTGAGGTCAAATCCAATAAGATGAATTATGTATGCTAAGGCTCCAAGAGTGAAGCTTGTGAAATAATGATAGACTATTAGATAAAATGGTTACGATGAGACCGTACCACCTAGTTTACCTCATGAAGGTTTGAATGCATAAAGTGATAGAATCACATGGGTTAGAAGGACATCCATGTCTAGTGCTTGAACCCTAGGTGGGGTGATGGAAAGTAAGAAATGAACCTCAAGGAGGTGAAGTATGAGATGTGGCTTGTAGTAGTTGAACTACTTGAATTATGAGCATATATATCCATGTCTAATGTAGTCATTCTAGATGTGTTAATTTAATATTAGTTTTGACCTTAGAAAAGGGGCAAGATATGATAGTATGTATGATTTATGAAGTTTAGTACATGTTTTAGAGACACTTTGAAAGTAAAGTGAATGTGCTCATGACCTAGTTGTAGTGTTGTTGAAAGGCTAATTCCATATACACACTTAGGCATGAATATGATAGTAGGTGAAAGGTTTGTCGTGGGTTTTTCTCCAAAACGTTTTCAATTGTTTACTTATGGTTTATTATGATTGATTATGATGATTTATGATTGGAATAATGGAGTATTGTTGGATTTTGATGAAAATCTCCCTTGGACCAATGCTTTCCCCCTTCTTTCTAAATTGTGAACTAAGGTGTGACTTGATTGATCATGGAAGCTTGACAATTGATTAAGTTTACATTTATTAAGTTGTTGAATCATGAAATCCCTCTATCTAATGTGATAATTATAGAAGTTAGGGTTGATCTTGATTCATAGCCTTGAAGGGTAATTATTAGGGTTTGTATATGTTGATGAGGATTGTTTTTTAACTCATGATTCACTTAGGTAGTGATGATCCTATGACTATTGTGTATTGGTGGTATTGATGCAAAATCCTTCTCCCTTATACCCTTACACTTGACTATGCATGAAAGGTCTACAATTATGATATTGTTGTTGTGTTGATTGAAAGGCTATACTCATGAAACACTATCAATATGATGTGAAGGGTTTACTCACTTATTAATGATTCTAAGGTTGAAAGGACATTCTCACCTAATGAATCCATGAGCTACCATGATACTATATTGGTTTGAGTGCTAGGAATTCTTCCATAAACATGAACATAAAGTAAACACTAAACATTAATATTAAAGGGAATTAAGCTTAGCGCCGAGTGGTTATGAATATGAGATGGAAGCTTTTACATTAGAAAGTCCGGCTTCTCAAGTCAAGTTATCTCATGAGATGGAAACCTTTTACCTCAGTTAGTCCGGGTTTCTAGTAGCAATCTCCTTTTCCCATAACTATGTTCCCACATAGGTCTTTAGCTAGTGGATCCACCTAAATTCTAAACATGTTAGTTCTACCTTAGGCAAGTAGGACACCTCTTTTTGGTGTGGGGTATGACATGGGATTCCATGTAGATCACATGTTCTATGACGGTTAAGGCTATATTTCCCTACATGATAAGAACATGATCCATGACATGACAAGAACAAGAATATGAACTATGAACAAGAATATGAGTTATGTACTATCATTACTTAAGGGGTTTTACTTAGTGTGAGTAGGGGTATGGGACTTCACTTATGCATTGCACAAGTAAGCTTTGAGAGTGATTGTGGTATGTGCTTTGATGATATGATGCTTATGAGTTTATGCATGCTTTACATGAATATGAACCATGAACATGAACCATGTATATGAACCATGAATATGAACATGAACATGAATATGAGCTATACTTATGACTTCTTTATGAGATTTGCTTAGTATGAGTGGGGGTATGGGACTTCACTTGTACATTGCACAAGTAGACTTATAATGGCATTATGGTGTGGTTTCCTTATGACATTAAGATGTATGAATCTATGTATGCATGATATGAATTGATGTTAAGAGTGACTTTCTTTATTATGAACTATGAACATGGGTGTCTCCTTGTCTGCGAGTGTTGGCTATGGATGAGGTCAAGGTAAGTTATGCATGACTATGGAAGCCTAGGGTTGCTTATGGTGTGGTTTGACTATGTAATTACTCTAAATGTGTATGATGGCTTTTAAACTTGATAAAGGCATGGTTTCAGCTAAATGTCCCTTTTATGCATGTTTTAAGGATTTTTGTGCATGGCTTCCATACTTAGTACATTATTTGTGCTAACCCATATTCTCTACATTTTCTTATAAGTGTAGGTTCCGATCATTGAGGTATACTTCTCCTTTCAAGTGAAGCTTCGGTTGACTATTCCTTAAGCTTGGTGAGTCCTCATGGTTCGAGGACAAGACATTATTCATTTCTAGTTTCCTTTTGTACTTTCCATTTTCAAGACTATGTTGCAAAGGGCTGTGTCCCTAAGATTGTATTCGATTGGATTAGATGGTTTCTTTGAGACAATGTCTAGACTCTTATATTCCTTTTATGAAAAAGACTTCTATTGTAAAAGTTTTATATTCTACATCATTTCTATGACTTTATGTTTATGATTATGCTAAGGGCTTGTATGAGACCCCTTCGGGGTCAAGTACGCCGTGTTACGTCTAGGGGCTGCCCCTGGGTCGTGACAAACTTGGTAATCAGAGCACAAGGTTTAGAATGATTATATGATGATGTCTCATGAACCACGTCTAGTAGAGTCTTGTTCATGAGTGTGAAGCACACCACACTTATGAATGAGGGGCTATATGATGCTTAGGAAAGTTCACTTCATTCATTACTCTTTAATCGTGCTTTGGAGTCCTAACTGTATGAAGTTCTTTTCCTAACCCTTCTCTTGTGTTTATAGGCAATGCATACAAGAAGGGCGAATGTAAGGAGGATGAAAGAGAAGAATATGAATGAGGGAGTTCCTCCTCAAGCTCCTCAAGACCCTCAAGCTCCCAATGATGAGGGGTCTATGACAAATGTGGAAATAAAGGTGGCTCTCCAAACATTGACTCAAGTCATGACGGCTCAAGCACAAGCTGTGATAACTCATGCCCAAGCCATGACGACACAAACTAATAGGGAAGTTGGGCTTTATGTAAACCCTAATCTGAGCACCATGTCTTCAAGGTTGATAGACTTCACAATAATGATTCCTCCTATGTTCTTTGGTTCCAAAGTGAATGAAGATCCACAAGAGTTTGTGGAAGAGATCTATAAGATAATTGATGCTATGAGGGTGACTTTTATTGAGAAAGCTGAACTAGCCGCTTATAAATTGAAGGATGTGGCCCAAGTATGGTATACTCAATGGAAGGATAATAGGGCTATAAGAGCGGGTCCTATAAATTGGTAAGTGTTCAAGAAAGCATTCTTTTATAGGTTCTTTCCACGAGAAAAGTAGGAAGCAAAGGTGGAGGAATTTATCAACCTTCATCAAGGAGATATGAGTGCTCAAGAATATTCTTTGAAATTCACTAAGTTGTCCAAATATGCTCCGTCTTTGGTGGAAAATCCAAGAGATGAGATGAGTCAATTTGTGACCAGAGTATCCGAGTTGATTGAGGAAGAGTGTCATACAACAATGCTACATGATAATATGTACATCTCACGTCTAATGGTTTATGCTCAACAAGTTGAGGAGACAAAGCTTAGGAAGAAAAATAGGGATATGAAGAGAGAAATGACCGATGATGGGAATTCTTCCAAGGGTAAGTTTGAGGGTCAAGGGCGACCAAGGTTCAAAAGAAGGTTCTCCAACCAAGGCTCTTTCAATTCTCCAAGGGTAAAAAAGGATAGGGTGCCTAACCCTAAGCCTCAAGGAGGCAATAATGGTGGATCTTCTATGACAAGGCCTACTTGTGTCAAGTGTGGCAAGAAACATGAGGGTAAGTCTCTTGTTGGCACGGATAGTTGTTTTCATTGTGGGAAGAGTGGTCACATGGTGAGAGATTGCCCCATGTTAAAGGTGCAAGGAAGAGAGGGAAAGCAAGCCCTTCCCAGTGGCTCAAATTTTGATGCTCCCAAGAAGAATCGCTTCTATGCTCTTCTCTCCCGAGGTGACCAAGAGAGTTCCCCAGACGTGGTAAAGGGTATGTTGCAAGTATTTTCCATTGATGTTTATGCATTATTAGACCCCGGTGCCACCTTGTCATTTTTTACACCTTTTGTGGCTATGAAATTTGAGATACTCCCCAAAGAGTTATTAGAACCTTTTTTGGTGTTTACCCCGGTTGGTGACTCGGTAGTGGAAAAAAGAGTCTATAGAAGTTGTCCTATTTATTTGTCTCATAAAGTCACTTTGGTTGATTTGATTGAATTGGACATGTTAGACTTTGATGTCATTTTGGGTATGGATTGGTTGCATGAATATTTTGCGTTTATTGATTGTAGGACTTGGGTTAAGTTTCAATTTCCAAATGAGCCTACTTTAGAATGGAAGGGAGCGAATTCTATTCCTAGAGGTCGATTTGTTTCATGTCTAAAAGCTAGAAAAATGATCTCCAAGGGGTGCATTTACCATATTGTTAGGGTTATGGATGTTGAGTCCGAGACACCTTCTTTAGAGGCGGTCCCCGTGGTGAGTGAGTTTTCAAAAGTCTTTCCCAATGACTTGCCCGACATTCCTCCTAAATGGGAAATAGACTTTGGCATTGATATTTTGCTGGATACACAACCCATATCTAGTCCTCCCTATAAAATGGCTCTGACCGAATTGAAAGAGTTGAATGAGAAACTCAAGGATTTGTTAGACAAAGGTTTTATTCAACCAAGCATATCTCCATGGGGTGCTCCGGTATTGTTCATAAAGAAGAAGGATGGGTCTCTTAGGATGTGTATAGACTACCGCCAATTGAACAATGTGACTATAAAGAATAAGTACCCTCTTCCTAGAATTGATGATTTGTTTGACCAACTCCAAGGGGCGAGTTACTTTTTGAAGATTGACCTACGTTTAGACTATGACCAACTTAGGGTGAGAGGGGTTGACATCACTAAGATGGCCTTCCGAACAAGATATGGTCACTATGAATTTCTAGTAATGTCTTTTTCTTTAACCAACACCCCGACGACATTCATGGACCTAATGAATAAAGTGTTTAGGCAATACCTTGATGCATTCGTGATCTTTTTTATTGACGTTATATTGATCTATTCAAGGAGTGAGAGTGAACATATGGATCATTTGAGGATTGTATTGCAAGTCCATAAAGACCATCAATTATATGCTAAGTTTAGTAAATGTGAATTTTGGCTAAGGTCATTTACTTTCCTTGGTCATATTGTATCGAGCATGGGTATTGAGGTAGATCCTAAGAAGACGAATGTAGTCAAGAGTTGTCCTAGACCTCTATCTCCTACCGATATTAGAAGCTTTTTGATTTGGCCGGTTATTATAGGAGGTTTGTTGAGGGTTTTTCCTCCTTTGTTTCTCCATAGACGGCCTTGACTCGAAAGAAAGCTAAATTTGTGTGGTCGGAGGCTTGTGAGAAAAGCTTTCAAGAGTTGAAAGATAAGCTTACTTCCGCTCCGATGTTGACCTTATCGGAGGGTACCGATGGGTTAGTGGTATATTGTGACACTTATTGAGTGGGTTTGGGATGTGTCCTTATACTACATGGAAAGGTGATTGCCTATGCCTCAAGGCAACTCTACGCACATGAAAATAATTATCCAACTCATGATCTTGAATTAGCGGTGGTGGTGCTTGCCTTGAAAATATGGAGGCACTATCTATATGGGGTTCACGTTGACGTATCCACCGATCATAAGAGTCTTTAATATGTGTTTAGCCAAAAAGATTTTAACCTCCGACAAAGAAGGTGGTTAGAGCTTTTGAAGGATTATGACATGAGTGTCCTTTACCACCCCGACAAGGCCAATGTAGTTGCGGATGCCCAAAGTAGATTGTCCATGGGTAGTATGGCTCATGTAGAAGATGAGAAGAAGGATTTAGTCCATGATATGCATAGGTTGGCCCGGTTAGGTGTCCAACTAATAGATTCTCCCAAGGGTGGTTTCACGGTTCATAAGGGCTCCAAATCATCTTTTGTTGTAGATGTGAAGTCTAAGCAACACCTTGATCCTATATTAATGGAGTTGAAAGAATCGGTACTCATCAAGTCCGTTGAGGCTTTCTCCCCAGAAGAAGATGGGGTGCTTAGGTACCAAGGTAGATTATGTGTTCCAGATGTTGATGGCTTAAGAGAGAAAATTTTAGAAGAGGCTCATGGTTCGTGGTAATCTATTCATCTGGGAGCCACCAAGATGTACCTTGATCTATGGGAAGTCTATTGGTGGAATGGTATGATGAAGGATATAGCGGGTTTTGTGGCCAAATGTCCGAATTGTCAACAAGTTAAGGCCGAACACCGAAAACCGGGAGGTTTGTCCCAAGATATAGATATTTCCACTTGGAAATGGAGGATGTGAATATGGACTTTGTTGTGGGTTTGCCTCATACTCGAAGGCAACATGATTCTATTTGGGTCATTGTTGATAGGATGACTAAATCAACCCACTTTATTCCCGCCAAGGTTTATTTTTCGGCGGAAGACTATGCCAAGTTATATATCAAGGAAATTGTGAAGTTGCATGGGGTTCCTTTGTCTATTATTTTGGATTGGGGTACTCAATTTACTCCACATTTTTGGAAGGCATTCCAACAAGGGATTGGTACCAATGTTAAGCTTAGTACTGCCTTCCACCCTCAAACGGATGGTCAAGCGGAACGCACCTTTCAAACCTTAGAGGACATATTGAGGGTGTGTGTGTACATTTCAAGGGTAATTGGGATGACCATCTCCCATTGATAGAATTTGCCTACAACAATAGTTACCACTCAAGCATTGCCATGGCTCCGTTTGAAGCACTATATGGTAGGAGGTTTAGATCTCTGGTTGGTTGGTTTAAAGTAGATGAATTTGATCTAATTGGTCCCAAACTAGTTTATGAGGCCATTGAAAAAGTTTGACTCATTAGATGGAGGTTGAAGACGGCCCAAAGTCGGCAAAAATCTTATGTCGATGTTAGAAGGAGGGATCTAGAATTTGAGATTGGTGATTGGGTCTACTTGAAAATCTCACCTATGAAAGGTGTGATAAGGTTTGGTAAGAAAGGGAAACTTAGTCCCCGGTATGTGGGCCCATACCAAATCTTAAAACGTGTTAGGAAAGTTGCATATGAATTAGACTTACCAAATGAGTTGGCTCCGGTTCACCCGGTGTTTCATGTTTCCATGCTTAAGAAGTGCATTAGTGATCCGGTATCCATCATTCCTATAGAGGGTTTAGGAGTTGATGAGAGTCTTTCTTATGAAGAGGTTTCGGTACATATTTTAGATCGGCAAGTCAAAAGGTTGAGGAACAAGGAAGTAGCTTCCGTTACAGTTTTATGGAGGAATCATTTAGTTGAGGGTTATATATGGGAGGCCGAGGCCAATATGAAGTCCCATTATCCTTATCTTTTTCCTTCTACTCCTCTTCAAGCTTGAGGTAAGTAGTTCCTCTTGAGTTTTAGTGTTTTGGGAGTCATGTGTATTGTATGAGTTTTCCATGATTTCCTTATGTTGTACATGTCCTTGTGAGAATTCATGTTTAGCATAAATTGAGTTTTCATGATTTATATGTTCCTCATGCTGAGTTGCATTTTAGTATGATGATTGCATATTTGACTTCATGAGGTGAATTGATTGCATATTTGACTTCATGAGGTGAATTGATGAACATGCTTAGTTATGTTTTTGATGAAATAACATGTTGGCTCCATATTGTTGTGTTGAGCTTGCTTTGAGTTGGAGAAGGTAGTTCATCACATGTTTATGTGAGTTGATGATTTTCATGCATATTGGGTTGATAGATGTAGTTCCTACTTCCTTGTATTGCATTGACCATGTCTTGAGATGGAGTTGAAGTTTTCTCCTATTGAATAGTGCATGAGGTGAATAGTGCATTTGTATGTTTTGCACATTTTGATGTTTCATGCATGATGGGCTGCTAGTCTAGAGTTTCTAACTTAGTTTGGTGTCTAGATCTTCATTCGAGGATGAATGTTCCCAAAGGGGAGATAATGTAACACCCCGAAAATCTAATGACCTAAGCTAGAGCCTAACACGTAGTCTAGTTGCCTAAATGGGGTTAAACGTAAAGATTAGAGTCCTAAAATAACCTCCCTAAGTTAGTACTAATGTTTTAGTCCCTAAACGTCAAGGCATGGCCCCCCCCAAGGACGGAGGACCAATGGACTGCTCTTAAAGCTGTCAAAAACAGCTTGACTCACAAAATGGGCACCCACGCCTCATGGGTGGACTCACGCCCCGTAGGTGGGGGTCGTGAGTCGAGGCTAGACCTCCCTCAAATGTCCAAAATTTCAGTACCATACCACGAGCATGAAGTACAACATGTAAACCCACTCACGCCCTATGGGTGGGGTCTCGTGAGTAAGGGCTGAACCTTGTCCAAGATGACCAGCCCTAGACCCAACCCACGAGTGACCAGTATGGTCCGTGGGTCCATCCACGCCCCGTGGGTGGGGGGTCGTGGATGGAGTCTATGAAACTGCCTAATTCTCGGCCAAAGGTGGGGTGTTTTAAGTAAATTCTATTTTAATTATTAAAGGGTGGGGGATGTTTATATTAGCTATATAGACATATATAAGTAGTTATTAACTATTAACCACCTCATAAATCACAAGACTCAAATTAGAAACCAACTCTCCTCTCCAAAGATTCTCTCTCTAAGACTCTATTGAAGAGCAAGAACAAGGTCAAGCTAGGGGTTCAAGAAGCAGAATTTCTTCCCCAATTTCTTGTGGAAATCAAGCTAAGGTATGGATGCCTTTTATCTTTGGGAAGCTATCACCCAAAGAGCCCCTTCAAACTATGTTTAAACACATCCAATTCCCCCAAAAACCTAGGGTTTCAATCTATGTCATGGGTCTTTCTCCAAAACGTTTTCAATTGTTTACTTATGGTTTATTATGATGGATTATGATGATTTATGATTGGAATAATGGAGTATTGTTGGATTTTGATGAAAATCTCCCTTGGACCCATTATTTCCCCTTTTTTTCTAAATTGTGAACTAAGGCGTGACTTGATTGATCATGGAAGCTTTACAATTGATTATGTTTACATTTATTAAGTTCTTGAATCATGAAATCCCTCTATCTAATGTGATAATTCTAGAAGTTAGGGTTGATCTTGATTCATAACCTTGAAGGGTAATTATTAGGGTTTGTATATGTTGATGAGGATTGTATATGAACTCATGATTCACTTATGTAGTGATGATACTATGACTATTGTGTATTGGTGTTATTTATGAAAGATCCTTCTCCCCTACACCCTTACACTTGACTATGCATGAAAGGTCTATAATTATGATAATGTTGTTCTGATGATTGAAAGGCTATTCTCATGAAACACTATCAACATGATGTGAATGGTTTACTCACTTATTAATGATTCTAAAGTTGAAAGGACATTCTCACCTAATGAATCCATGAGCTACCATGATACTATGTTGGTTTGAGTGCTAGGCATTCTTCCATAAAAATGAACATTAAGTAAAGACTAAACATGAATATTAAAGGGAATTAAGCTTAGAACCGAGTGGATATGAATATGAGATGGAAGCTTTTACGTTAGAAAGTCTGGCCTCTCAAGTCAAGTTATCTCATGAGATGGAAACCTTTTACCTCAGTTAGTCCGGGTTTCTAATAGCAATCTCCTTATCCCATAACTATGTTCCCACATAGGTCTTTAGCTAGTGGATCCACCTAAATGCTAAACATGTTAGTTCTACCTTAGGCAAGTAGGACACCTCTTTTCGGTGTAGGGCATGACACCGAATTCCATGTAGCTCACATGGTCTATGCCAGTTAAGGCTATAATTCCCTACATGATAAGAACATGATCCATGACATGACAAGAACACGAATATGAACTATGAACAAGAACATGAGTTATGTACTATAATTACTTAAAGGGTTTTACTTGGTGTGAGTGGGGGTATGCGACTTCACTTATGCATTGCACAAGTAAGCTTTGAGAGTGATTGTGGTATGTGCTTTGATGATATGATGCTTATGAGTTAATGCATGCTTTACATGAATATGAACCATGAACATGAACCATGTATATGAACCATGAATATGAACATGAACATGATATGAGCTATACTTATGACTTCTTAATGAGCTTTGCTCAGTATGAGTGGGGGTATGGGACTTCACTTGTACATTGCACAAGTAGACTTATAAAGGGTTTATGGCGTGGTTTCCTTATTACATGAAGATGTATGAATCTATGTATGCATGATATGAATTGATGTTAAGAGTGACTTTATTTATTATGAACTATGAACATAAATGTCTCCTTGTTTATGAGTGTTGGCTATGGATGAGGTCAAGGTAAGTTATGCATGACTATGGTAACCTAGGGTTGCTTATGGTGTAGTTTGACTATGTAATTACTCTAAATGTGTATGATGGTTTTTAAACTTGATAAAGGCATGATTTCAACTAAATGTCCCTTTTATGCATGTTTTAAGGATTTTTGTGCATGGCTTCCATACTTAGCACATTATTTGTGCTAACCCATATTCTCTACATTTTCTTATAAGTGTAGGTTCCGATCGTTGAGGTATACTTCTCCTTTCAAGTGAAGCTAGGGTTGACGATTCTTTAAGCTTGGTGAGTCCTCATGGTTCGAGGACAAGACATTATTCATTTCTAGTTTCCTTTTGTACTTTCCATTTTCAAGACTATGTTGCAAAGGGCTATGTACCTAAGATTGTATTCGATTGGATTAGATGGTTTCTTTGAGACAAGGTCTAGACTCTTATATTCATTTTATGAAAAAGACTTCTATTGTAAAAAAATTAAATTCCGCATCATTTCTATGACTTTATATTTATGATTATGCTAAGGGCTTGTATGAGACCCCTTCGAGGTCAAGTACGCCGTGTTACCTCTTGGGTACCCCTGGGTCGTGACACATGTTTAGTTTGAATTGTTGGTTTTCATGACTTGATTGAGTAAAGGTGATAGTTCCCTTGTCTATGTGAAGTGAGCTAATAATGAGGCCCAAAAAGGGCCTAGTCCCTAACTAAAGAACTTGAGTAGGATGACTTAAGGGTTATTCAAGGAAGTGTTCTTTTGGGTGATATATATAGAGATATGAATATGCTATAGTTGCCTTCCTTATTAGTATTGACTATAGGTGAGAGATTCCCTTGGTCATGAGAGTTAAGATAGAGGATGAAATCCTATGGTGATTAGTGTGATGGCCTAAGGTGGTGCTTAGGATGAGTAAGGTTATGTGATCTTACTCATACATTGCACAAGTATGACTTGAAGCTACTTATGAAAACCTAAGACTTGACTAGATATGTATAGGCTATGATTAAGATGAATAAAAAGTTACTTAGCTTGGATGGTATTATGGGATGCTATTCATGCTTTACACATGTATGCTTTTGAAGTTACTTGCGAATAGTTTTATTATGGTATAAATGACTAAGAGTCAAATTATGCTTATATGATGCTTATGTTGGAAACTTTGCTTATTATGGTTATGATATTGTCTCTTATGTTTATGGTTTATGTTTCATGAAGTATTTCATATGATTTTGGATTATGTATTAAATTGACTAACCCTTGTCTTATGCTCTTATGATTATGCTAGCTAACATATTTAGTACATTTTGTACTAACACATACTTTGCCTACATTCTAATCAAATGTAGAGGTTGGAGACCTGAGTACTATTATAGAGATAGGTTTCTAAGGAGCTAAGGAGTTGAAGATCTTGGTGAGTCCTCATAGCTTCGAGGACAAAAACCCACCATTTCCTTTATTTCTTTATTTCATGTTTTTGAGACTATTGTATGGGCTGTGTCCCAAGAGTTTTATTCTAAAGTTGTATTAGATGATTTGAGACAAAGTATAGAAAGACTTCCGCTTGTTTTTATGAAAATGACTTCGATTGTAAAATTTTTAAATATTTTCTATTATCTTATGTTATGATATGCTAAGGGCTTGTATGAGACCCCTTCGGGGTCAAATACGCCATCTTACGTCTAGGGGGTACCCCTAGGTCGTGACATACCTCCCCCCAAATAAAAAAAAAAGAGCATTCCATAGTAAACTAAATAAAAATAAAAGTACAAAAGATAAATTAGAAATAGAAGAATACTTATTAAATTTAGTTTGGACTTTTCAAACACATTTTTTATCAAATCCCTTTTCTCGAACAGTTTGAGACTTTTTACAGCTTTAACACCAAGTTGTAGTTTGTGCAACATAAAATCATTGAATTTCTTGTAAAATAGAAGTTGCTGCATATATTTATGGAATTGAAAATACGTACATATTAATTATCTAGATAGTCTTCTCGTTTGAAGTTGAGTTATTTCATTCTTCTTGTAGCATTAATTTTTGTTGATTTGTATAATTTACCCACAAAAAATATTGTAATTGCATAATTGAACAATTCTCACATTCTTCCTTGTTTTATGAAGAAGAATAGAAAACTTACCAAATTCATTGATTAAAAATGTGTGGGACACCTCTATTTATAGACACCAAATTATAGTATGAAAAGGTACTTAATGCGCCTTATCAAATAAGTCACAATCCTTCAGAAAATCACAACCATTTGGAAATGTCATAACTCATCGAAAAAGTCACAACTCTTTAAAAAAAGTTACAACCCTTCGGAGAAGTCACAACCAATCAATATGAAATATGTAACCTTTTAATATAATATATAACAAATGAATAAATAAATAAATAAATGTATAAAAGAAAAAGATCCCACTCTTTCATGGATGACCCTACACCTCACATAGCCCAAATCTCATCTAAGACTGGCCTAATCAAGAATATTCAAGTTACATGTAACCCCTCACTAAGTGAAAGAGCTGGAATTAGAAAGAGACATTTTTAGAAAGAATGAAAAATTTGGAAATTTGTTTAAGTTATGTTAAGTTTAAGTTTTGGGTCAACTTCAAACGACCATAACTCCTAGCTCAGGATGAGTTAGATGTGCTACAAAATACCGTAGGAAAGATCTTTGAATTATCTTTCCAACGCCGCTGAGTTTGTATGAGGGAGATATGCCCATTTGAAGTTGGGTTGTCTAGATAAGGAAAGTCAAAACCGGATTTTAGAAAGGTATTATGGTCTTTTCATTACCCAATTAAATTATTTTATTTTTAGTAAGTTATTTGGGGTCTAAAATGAGTTAGTTCAGTTTACGCAATTAAGAAATACGCTAGGGCATTGAGATAAGAAAAAAGAGAAGAAAGGTCAAGTGTTCTTGGAGATTTCTTGCGGAATCGAAGTCGTTTCGCCAAGGGTTGATCCCTAAAGAGGTATGTGAGATTTTCATAGCATTGGGTTCGTTCACCCATGCACCAATCATGTTTGTTTCATCAAAATTTGTTCTAGAAAGTATGATGTTTCTTGAATTATATTCTTGAAATTGGCTTTAGTTCTTGAGATTTGATGGGATTGTTGAGTTCTTGATGGAATCGTGCCGCTTTTAGAGTTTCTTTGAGTTAGAATACTGTATATATACTGGTTATCTTAATCTAAAGAGGAATTGAGAAAAAGAATCGAATTTAGGTGAATTGGGGGTGAGAAAACGAAGAAGAAAAAAGTCGAGCAGATTTCGGCCCCCAATGCAAAAAAATCACCTTTGCATCGCGGAAAAGACGCAGACTCCACTGTTTCAAAATTAAATCTCGCGATCAAATATTTAAATGCATCTCCACATCTCGGACTTGTTTCCAGACAGTTATTTCTGTTAGGGTTTCGCCCTGATTTTCTTAGCTTATTTGAAGTTTATTTTTTCCTAAAAGAAAAGACAAAACATTATCATAAATATTTTTATTTTTTATGAAAAGAAAATATATTTTTCTTCTATATTTGTGTAACACCCCGTAACTAGAAAGAGCTAGAATTAGAAAGAGTCATTTTTTTGGAAAGAATGAAAATTTGGAAAAATGGTTAAGTTATGTTAAATTTGAGTTTTGGGTCAACTTCAAATGAACATAACTCCTAGATCAGGATGATTTAGGTGTGCTTAGAGGTACCTTAGGAAAGATCTTAAATTATATTTCCAACTCCGCTGAGTTTGCTCAATTCCGAATTTGTATGAGTGAGGTATGTCCATTTGAAGTTGGGTTGTCTAGTTAAGGAAAGTCAAAATCAGATTGTAGAAGGGTATTATGGTCTATTTACTATCCAATTAAATTATTTCATTTTTTTGGTAATTAGTTGGGGTCTAAACTGAATTGGTTCAGTTTACGATTTACAATATTGAGTTAGGGTTTTTAGAGAAGAGAAAAGAAGAGAAGAAGCAAGGATTCGTCACGTTCTTGAGGCTAAGCTTGAGGATTTCTTCAAGGGCTGATCCCTATGAGGTATGTGAGATCACATAGTGCTGGGTTAGTTCACCCACATGCCAATCATGATTTATTTCAGCGAATTTATGTTCTTGAAGGTTTAGAAATTGAGTTCTTAATGGGTTTTGTTGAAGTTCTATTGAGTTCTTGATTCGTTTGAAATTGTTGAGGAGTTGTTGATCCAAATTCATGAAATTGGATGTTGTTTTGGGTATATTCTTGCATATTTTGGTTATGTAGTCGAATCTAAGTGTTTGGGGAAATACCCAATTGAGTTTACAGGGTTTAGAGTTGAAAAATGAAGGAGGAATTTCGTCAAAATCTAGGGAATGGGCGTCCCCCCAGCCAGCTTGCCCCAAAGAGTCCTCTGAAGTTTTGACCCTGGGGCGCCGCGCCAACCAGAGCGCCCCAACTTCAGCTCTGAAGTTTTGGGTCCGGCTCCCCGTGCCACTCAAAGAGCCAGGGACGCCAGGTCTTCTACTTCTTTCCCATTCTTTCCGTACTAGTTCCTTCGAAATGTACCTATGTTTCCTAGTTGATTCCTACGCTCTAAGGTACGTGTAAAGATCATGAAATCATCCATAACATGAGATCATGAACCTTGAATCCATAATCCAATTCAAGGAAAGTTAAGATCAAAGTCAAGAGAAGTGAGAGTCAAGTCAAGAAAAGTTCATAGAGTTTTCCAAAAGTCTTTCCCAAATGTTTTAACTTTGTTTTAAGACTTAAAGTTCAAGTTGAATAAAGAGTAAAGAGTAAAGTTTGAAGTTCATTTATTCAAAGAATATATGGGGACTATGTATTCCCAAAGAGTTTTAAAATGTTTTCACATTTAAACAAGATAAGGAAACCTTGATTCCCAAAGAGCCTTTGAGCTAGTTTTCAGAAAAGAGTAAACGCTTTCACAATTAAGCAAGAGAGGAAACTTTAATTTCCAAGATAGACTTTGAGCTAAGTTTTTGAGCTATTATCTCAAACCACAGAAAGAAGTATGTATTTAAACATAAGAGTTAGTATCATATTTGGGAGTAGTATTGAGCACCAATATGGGGGTGAGATCAGACAACTCCCAGCCCCCATAAACCATGTAGCCACCATGGGTAGAAAAGGGTCATACTTTTTAGATGATTCCTTAGTGCTTTTTAGCATAGACTAGTGGATCCACTTAGTAGTCAGCTTCTATACCCTCAGCAAGGTATAAGATGGCCCTGGCAACGTGAGGCAAAATGATGTATCATCACAATAGCTCTTACGTGATGGTTGTCGATTATAGAAACTCCCACAAAAGTATTTGTATTCTTACATACACAGTTCATTTGTATTTTTATATACATTTCAGAGTTATATATTATCTTTGCATACACACAGAGTATTATTGTATTTCCAAATACACATAGTTGACATCCATGTTTTAAAAGTTTTTCTTTATATTGCATTTACATTACTGCTTTATATTGAAATGAGTTCAGTTCAGTTAAGTTGAGTCAGGTAAGTTCTTTAGTTTCTTTCAAGCTTATGTCTTGTTTTAGAATTCCCCTCGCATACTCGTAAATTCAATGTACTGATGCAATTTGGCCTGCATCTTTTAATGATACAGATACAGGTAGCCAGGATCAGCATCCAGCGCATCATTGATTCTAGTTGAGCTTCAGAGTTTTGTGGTGAGCCTCCTTTCTTTCCGGAGGATCCCTTTTATTGCTTTCAGTATTAGTTAGTTCATTAGGATGTCGTGGGTCTTGTTTCGACGTCCATCTCAGTTGATTTAGAGGCTTCATAGATAGTCAGATGTTAGTTCTTTAGTCTTTTCATTTTCATTATCTTATGTTGAGACTTGATTTTTCCTTATTGGCTAGTTGAATGTTTCTTTATAACATTCAAAGTTTTATTTGAGTTTATCTTGTTAAGTTAAGTCTTCTGCTGAGTAAGTAAGTCAGACCAGGGTTCGCTTGGGGCCATTAATGGTTCTCGAATGCCAGTCCCGCCCAAGGTGTAGGCTCAGGGAGTGACAATTTGTTTTTTTCTTTCCTTAGAAGGATAGTCTGGAATCCTATAAATTGAAGATCCATATTCTCATAACAAGAACACAATAACATCCATAATGTAAACGTTTAAGAGTTTAGTTTATGGAGAGATTTATTCTCTCAACAATTTATAATATTTTTCTTTTATATTAGTTTTCATATAATAATATTATGTTTTTAGTATAAGTTTTTGTAGTCTGATTTATCAACCATATGATTTGTAATTGTAAGTTTTCGCATGACGCCATAATCTTCTTCATAACCCAACAAGAGGTATCAAAGCACATAGTTCAATTATCCAATGGTTGAACAATATTGAAGATAGGTTCAAGTGGTTTCAAATCAATTTGCAATCAACGTGATGATAATGAAGTTTTTTGTGCTACTACATGTGGAAAAAATATTCAAATATATTTTCAACAATATCCTGCAGCTCCATCCTTTAAAACAAAATCAATTTTCAACTCTTGCTTACTTTAAAGCATGGGCTCCAACTATCAACCCCTGCAAACTTTAATGTTTGGGCTCTAGTTTTAACTCATGTATCTTTACTTTTAACGCATGAGCTCCTCTTTTAACTCATACATATTACTTTTAACGCATGAGCTCCACTTTCAACTCATGCATATTACTTTTAATGCATGAGCTCCACTTTTAACCCTGCTCATAACTTTTAACACAAGGGTCCAATTTTTAATCCATATCAATTTTTAAATCA
This sequence comes from Solanum piurae, assembly GCA_029582685.1. Taxonomy (NCBI): domain Eukaryota; kingdom Viridiplantae; phylum Streptophyta; class Magnoliopsida; order Solanales; family Solanaceae; genus Solanum; species Solanum piurae. The sequence goes on from JAJOOO010003429.1 coordinate 54,696, forward strand.
TGGTAAGCAGAGATACATTAAGATTTTGTGAAGAACAAGATTATCAAACAATGAAGAAGGCATATCAAGTTTTGTCAAGAAAATCCAGCCAAAAGGGGAGATTTGTTGGGGTTTCGTCCTGATTTTCTTACCTTATTTGAAGTTTATTTTTTTCTAAAAGAAAAAGACAAAACATTATCATAAATATTTTTACTATTCATGAAAGGAAAATATATTTTTCTTGTATATTTGGTTTTTTCTTTCCATAGAGGGAAAGCCTGAAATCCTATAAATTGAAGATTCATATTCTCATAACAAGAACACAATAATATTCATAATGTAAACGTTTAAGAGTTTGGTTTATGGGAGATTTATTCTCTCAATAATTTATAATATTTTTATTTTATATTAGTTTTCATATTATTATATTATGTTTTTAGTATAAGTTTTTGTCGTCTGATTTATCAACCATATGATTTGCAATTATAAGCCTCCGCATGACGCCCTAATGTCCTTCATAATACAACAATTTATTGATCGTTTCTCATGTTTAACTATCTAAAAACACTCCTAAACATCACAAGATCCTTCCTATCACACATTACAACCCTTGAATCCATAAATTCAAATTCAAGGAAAGTTAAGAGTCAAGTCTAGAGAGTTCTTAGAGTCCTTTAAAAAAGTCTTTCGCAAATGTTTTAAACTTGTTTTAAGACTTGAGTTTTGAGTTAAGTAAGAGTAGCAAATGAAGTTCATTTATTCAAAAAGAGTATATGGGAGCTAAGTATTCCCAAAGAGTAAATGTTTTCACAATTAAATAAGAGAGGGAACACCGATTTTCAAGAGAGCCTTTGAGCAAGTTTTTGAGTAATTATCTCAAACCACAGAAAGAGTTTTTATTTTTAAAAATATGAGCTGAGTATTTTGAGAGTAGTATTGAGCACCGATATAGGGACGAGTTCATAATAACTCAAGTCTCCATAAACCATGTAGTCATCGTGGGTAGAAAGGGTCATACTTTTTAGATGATTCCTTGGTGCTTTTTAGCATAGACTAGTGGATCCACTTAGTTGAGGCATTCTATATCCCGGTAAGTTATAGGACAATTCTGGCAGCGTGGGCGAGACACTGTATCATCACATTAGCTCATAGTGATGATTGTTGGTTAGAGAAACTCCCACAGAATTATATTATTATATATATAAATTGAGTTGTTATTGTATTTATTTAAATACATTGAGTTGCTATTTACTGTTTAAATGCTTTATATAAAATGCACCTTTACTATTGTTTATTTCTGCATTGAGTTAAGTATCCTTGAGTTGAGTAAAGCTGAGGTAAGTGTTTCTTTCAGAAGTCAATTCAAGCTTATGTCATATTTAGTTTTCCCCTCACATGCTCGTACATTCAATGTAATGCTGTCATTTGGCCTGCATCATAAAATGATGCAGCTAGAGGAAATCAGGATCAACATCCAGTGCCTCGTTGATCCAGTTGAGCACTCAAAGTTAGTTAGTAAGCCTCCTTGCTTTTCGAAGGATTCCTTTGGTTATATTTTACTTTATTGCTTTTGGTTATTTCAATTTTTAGGATGATCGGGGGTCTTGTCCCGACATCCCTCTTAGTATCTAGAGGCTTCATAGACAGTTAGATATGAGTTCTTTAGTCTGATATTTCAGTTGTTTGATGTTGAGACTTGAGTTGTCATTATGGATAGTTGAATGCTTCTTTAAAGACATTCTAAGTTTATTTTATGAGTTTATCTTTTGAGACTATTTCAAGTTACTTAAGTCTTCCGCTAAATGTTAAGCCATACCAACGGTTCACTTGGGGCCAACAATGGTTCTCGAGTGCCAGTCCCACCCAGGGTGTAGGCTCAGGGCGTGACAAACTTGATATCAGAGCCCAGAGTTCAAGAGTCCTAGAGAGTCTATGAAGTCGTGTCCGTAGAGTCCTAGTTATCGATGTGAAGCGCACCACATCTATAATTAGGAGGTTGCAACATTTAGGAACTATCTCACTTCTTTCACATTCATTTCTTGCGATAGATTTAATCTCTATGAAGTTTCTTTCTAACTCGTGCTTGCACGTGTCTTTCAGATCATGCCTCTACGAAGAGTTGTCATAGGTCGTCATGCTAGGAGGAACGTTGATGAGCAAGGGGGTACCTAATGCACCAGCAGTGCAACCCCAAAGAGAGGTCACCAATGTTGAGTTCAGGGAAGCGATCAGAATGTTAAGTCAAGCGGTGACCAATCAAGTTGGTCAGAGAGAGAATCGATAGGAAGTGAATGATACTCCAAGAATCCATGAGTTTCTAAGGATGAATCCTCCAAGCTTCACTCGTTCAAGCACTACTGAGGATCCATAAAATTTTGTTGAGGAACTGCAGAAGGTGTTTGAGGTTATGCACGTTGTCGATGATGAGCGAGTAGAACTAGCTGCATATCAACTAAAGAGTGTTGCTAGGACTTAGTTTGACCAGTGGAAGAAGGGTCGAGTTGAGGGTGCACCAATTTTGAGTTGGGCTATGTTTGAGGAGGCTTTCTTGGGGTGTTTCTTTCCCCGTGAACTGAGAGAAGCCAAGGTATGAGAATTCCTTACTTTTAAGCAGAATTCACTAAGTGTTCATGAGTATAGTTTGAAGTTCACCCAACTTTCTCGATATGCTCCGGAGATGGTTGCGGATATGAGAAATAGGATAAGTTTGTTTGTTGCTAGGTTGTCTCGTCTGTCAAGCAAGGAGGGCAAGGCAGTTATGCTAATAAGGAACATGGATATAGCAAGGTTGATGGTTTATGCGCAGCAGGTTGAGGAAGAGAGGGCAAGGCAGCTATGCTAATAGGGGACATGGATATAGCAAGGTTGATGGTTTATGTGCATCAGATTGAGGAAGAGAAGCTGAGGGATATGGAAGAATTCAAAAACAAGAAGCCTAAGACATCAGGGAGTGAGTCCAGGTAGCAAAATAATAATGTGAACCGCTCTTCTTTCCAACAGAAACATAAGGGACCTGCTTCATCATCTGCTAGTGCACCTGCACCAAGGAACAAAGGTGAGTATAATAGTCAAAATTCGCGGAATTTCAGAGCTAGACCTTCTCAGTCACAGGGTAGTATGGCACAAGGAGGTAATTGGTCTCCTACTGTGCTAAGTGTGGTAGGAACCACCCAGGTACGTGTCGCGATGGCTCTACTGGATGTTTCAAGTGTGGCCAAAGGGTCACTTCATGAAAGAGTGTCCGAAGAACATGCAGGGGAATGGAAATAGGGGTAATAAAGCCCAATCTTCTTCAGTTGCTCCACCAGACAGGGATACACCTAGAGGAGCTACTTTCAGTACTGGCGGAGGAGCAAAGAGCCTTTATGCGATCACTAGTCGTCAAGAGCAAGAGAATTCTCCAGATGTTGTCACTGGTATGATCAAAGTCTTTACTTTTGATGTTTATGCTTTGCTAGATCCAGGAGCAAATTTGTCCTTTTTAACTCCTTATGTTACAATGAATTTTGATATTCAACCTGAGAAACTTTGTGAGCCCTTCAGTGTTTGTACACTCGTTGGTGAGTCTATTCTAGTTGAGAGAGTCTATCGTGATTGTGTTATTTCCGTCAATCACAAGAGCATCATGGTTGATATAGTTGAGTTAGACATGGTAAATTTTGATGGCATTCTAGGTATGGACTGGCTTCATGCATGTTATGCCTTCATTGATTGTAGAACTCGAGTTGTTAGGTTCAAAATTCCTAATGATCCAGTTATAGAGTGGAGTAGCAGTTCAGCAGTACCTAAGGGTCGTTTAATTTTGTACCTTAAGGCGAGAAAGTTAGTTTCCTAGGGGTGTGTCCATCACTTAGTCTGAGTAAATGATTCTAGTGTTGAGACACCTCCTATTGAGTCAATTCATGTTGTGGGTGAGTTTTCTGAGGTCTTTCCATATGATCTACCCAGAGTCCCTCCTGAGAGAGAAATAGACTTCGACATAGATATTCTTTCTGATACTCATCCTATATCTATTCTGACATATAGTATGGAACCAACAGAGTTGAAAGAGCTAAACGAGTAGTTGAAAGATCTCCTTGATATGGGTTTTGTTCGACCAAGTGTCTCACCTTGGGGTGCTCCGATCTTATTTGTGAGGAAGAAGGATGGTTACCTTATAATGTGTATAGATTACCGCCAGTTAGAAAAGGTTACCATCAAGAATAAGTATCCTCTTCTAAGAATTGATGATCTTTTGGATCAACTTTAGGGTGCCACTTGTTAAGAGTAAGGGAATGTGATATTTCAAAGACAGCTTTCAAGACCCGTTATGGTCATTATGAGTTTCTGATCATGTCGTTCAGGGTAACTAATGCGCCTGCAGCGCTCATGGACCTTATGAATAGATTATTCAAGCCTTATTTAGATATGTAATTTATCGTATTCATTGATGACATACTAATATATACGAGGAATAAGGAAGATCATGCTAGCCATCTCAAAATAGTTCTCCAAACTCTAAAGGATAGAGAGTTGTATGTTAAGTTCTCTAAATGTGAGTTTTGGCTTGAGTCTATAGCATTCTTAGGCCACATTGTTTTCGGTGATGGGATTAGAGATTTAGGGTTGACACTCAGAAAATAGAGGCAGTGCATAATTGGCCTAGACCCATATCTCTGATTGATATTAGGAGTTTCTTAGGGTTGGCTGGATATTATAGAAGGTTCGTAGAGGGGTTCTCATCTATTTCATCCCCTTTGACCAAGTTGACTCAGAAGACAGTTAAGTTTCAATGGTTTGACGCTTGTGAGAAAAGCTTTCAGGAATTAAAAAAGAGGTTGATTACTGCCCCAGTATTGACCTTACTAGAAGGTACTCAAGGTTTTGTGGTATATTGTGATGCTTTCAGAGTTGCTTTGGTTTGTGTATTAATGCAGAATGGTAAAGTTATAGCTTATGCCTCCAGGCAGCTGAAAGTTCACGAGAAGAATTATCCAATCCGTGAGTTAGAGTTGGCCGCTGTAGTATTTGCTTTGAAGATCTGGCGTCACTATATTTATGGTGTTCATGTAGATGTGTTCACCAATCACAAGAGTCTTCAGTATGTGTTTTGTCAGAAAGAGCTTAATCTCAGACAGAGGAGGTGGTTAGAATTACTCAAGGATTATGACATGAGTATTCTCTATCACCCAGGTAAGGATAATGTGGTTGCTGATGCTTTGAGCAGATTGGCTATGGGTAGTACCACCCATTTTAAGGAAAATAAGAAAGAGCTAGCAAAATATGTGCATAGACTTGCGCGATTGGGAGTTCGTTCAATGGATTCCAGCAAAGGAGAAGTAGTGGTGATGAATGAGGCTGAATCATCATTAGTGTCAGAAGTGAAAAAGAAGCAAGACCAAGATCCTATTCTGCTTGAATTGAAGGCAAATGTGCATAACCAAAGAGTAATGGCTTCTGAATAAGAGAGAGATGGTGTATTGGGATATCAAGGTAGATTGTGTGTTCCAAGGGTGGATGAACTCCAAGAGAGGATCATGGAGGAAGCTTATAGCTCCAGATATTCCATTCATCCAGGTTCCACAAAGATGTATCGTGACTTGAGAGAAGTGTATTAGTGGAATAGTATGAAGAAATGTATTGTTGAGTCCGTTGTTAAATGCCCGAATTGTCAACAAGTTAAAATAGAGCATCAAAGGCCTGGTGGTATGGCTCAGAATATAGAGATTCCGGAGTGGAAGTGGGAGATGATCAATATGGACTTTATTACTGGTTTTCCGCGGTCTCGCAGGCAACATGATTTCATTTGGGTGTTTGTTGATCGAATGACAAAATTAGCCCACTTTTTATCGGTAAAGACTACCCATTCAGCGGAGGATTATGCCAAATTGTACCTTCAAGAGGTAGTTAGACTTCATGGAATTCCTTTTTCGATTATATCAGATAGAGGTGCACCAGTTACTGCACAATTCTGGAAATCTTTGTAGAAAGGCTTGGGTTCAAAGGTGAACTTAAGTACTGTTTTTCATCCTCAGATAGATGGTCAAGCAGAGCGCACTATTCAGAACTTAGAAGATATATTGAGGGCCTGCGTGATGGATTTTAAAGGTAATTGGGATGATCACCTACCCCTCATTGAATTTTCCTATAACAATAGTTATCATTCTAGCATCCAAATGGCTCATTATGAAGCTCTCTATGGGAGAAGATACAGATCTCTTATTGGATGTTTGAAGTTGGTGAAGCTGGGTTAATAGGACCATACTTAGTTCATCAAGCTATGGAGAAAGTTAATATTATCCACGAAAGGTTGAAAACAACGCTGAGTCGACAAATATCCTACACTGATGTTAGGAGAAGGGAGTTAGAGTTTGAAGTAGATGATTGGGTATACTTGAAAGTTTCACCATGAAGGGTGTTATGATATTTGGTAAGAAGGGGAAGCTTAGTCCCCAGTATATTGGCCCTTACAGAATATCCAAGAGGATTGACAATGTAGCTTATGAATTAGAGCTACCACAAGAGTTAGCAGCGGTCCATCCGGTATTTCATATTTCCATGTTAAAGAAGTGCATGGGAGATCCTTCACTTATCATACCAACTAAAGATATTGGTATCAAGGATAGCTTGTCTTATGAGGAGATCCCTGTTCAGATTCTAGACTGTCAGGTTCGCAAGTTGAGGACCAAGGAAGTAGCATCAGTCAAAGTTCTTTGGAGAAATTAGTTTGTTGAGGAAGCTACTTAGGAAGCTGAGGAGGATATGAAAAATAGATATCCACATCTCTTTGAGCCCGGAGAAATTCCAGATCAAGGTATTAATCCTCTTCTTAGTACTCTTTAATTGATATGCTTATTGTGTTAGATTTTCTTGTTAGGTGTTGGAACTGAATATTTGACGTTACGCCCTTAGTCTACTAAGAGTAATCTCATTCGAGGACAAATATTCTCAAGGGGGGAGATATTGTAACACCTTGTTAAGTGAAAGAGATGGAATTAGAAAGAGTCATTTTTGGAAAGAATGAAAAATCTGGAAATTTGTTTAAGTTATGTTAAGTTTGAGTTTTGGGTCAACTTAAAACGACCATAACTCTTAACTCAGGATGAGTTAGGTGTGCTACAAGATACCGTAGGAAATACCTTTGAATTATCTTTCCAACGCCGCCGAGTTTGCTCAATTTCAAGTTTGTATGAGGGAGAAATGCCCATTTGAAGTTGGGCTATCTAGATAAGGAAAGTCAAAACCGGATTTTAGAAGGGTATTATGGTCTTTTCATTACCCAATTAAATTATTTCATTTTTAGTAAGTTATTTGGGGTCTAAACTAAGTTAGTTCAGTTTACGCAATTAAGAAATACGCTAGGGCTTTGAGAAAAGAGAAAAGAGGAGAAAGGTCAAGTGTTCTTGGAAATTTCTTGTGGAATCGAAGTCGTTTCGCCAAGGGTTGATCCCTAAAGAGGTATGTGAGACTTTCATAGCATTGGATTTGTTCACCCACGCGACAATCATGTTTGTTTCAGCAAAATTCGTTCTAGAAAGTTGAAAGTATGATGTTTCTTAAATTATGTTCTTGAAATTGGCTTTAGTTCTTGAGATTTGATGGGATTGTTGAGTTTTTGATGGAATCGTGTCGATTTTAGAGTTGTTTTAAGTTAGAATCGTGTGTACATATACTGGGTATCTGAATCTAAAGAGGAATTGAGAAAAAGAATCGAAATTTAGTCCAATTGGAGTGAGAAAACGAAGAAGGAAAAAGTCTGGCAGATTTCGACAAGCAAGTCCGCGATGCGGACTTGCTCCCAAGTGCACAAAAATCACCTCCACGTCGCAGAGAAGATGCGAACTTCTCTGTTTCAAAAATAAATTTTGCGAACAAATATTTAAATGCATCTCCGCGTCGCAGACTTATTTGTAATATTAGTTATTCTAATTATTTGCCTTTTTGAATAAATTGTTGTCTTTTTTTCTCTTGTGAATGAATCATATTTTAATTTTGTGTATAATCACTAACAGAATAATTGAATCAATAACAATCAATACGATAAAATTATATTGATTTAATTTGATTTAAATAATTTAAAAATTAATTAAATTGATTTTTTAATTTTAATTTTGACCAATAACCGATCAGTAAACACTACTACCCACCATTTCAATTTATTTATCGATTTTAATTTAACACAAAACTTAACATATTAAAGAAAACTTTTAAATCTATTAAACTAAAAATATATACAATATACCAAAATATCATATCCTTGAATATTGTAATTCGTAATCTTATGATTAAACATATTACGTAAAAACTTAAATTAAAGAATTGCAAAAGAAGAAATAGAGACATTTTTTTAAAACCTAGCTAATAAATAATAAGAAAAACAAATTGAAACAAAAGAGAATATTTTCTCATATATATATATATATATATATATATATATATAAAATAAAGTAAAATTAAAAAGAGGAATTTCAATTTACCAAAGAGGAAATTGAACTTGGGATCAATACATCAAAATTGTTCATTGAACATTAATGTCAAAAACTTTGGGATTACTACTAGCCTTAGGTATAGTAATATACAAGACACCATCTTTAACCTCAGCCTTAATCTTTTCAAAGTCAATATTCTCAGGCAAAGCAATTCTTGTATTATATTTTCCATAGCTCTTAGCTGACCATTCTTCCTCTTTTCCATTATTCTTGACCATTTTTTCAGCTTTGACAACCAACATTTTCTCTTCTAACCAAACTTTTACATCTTGTTTGGTCATTCCTGGCATGTCAAACCTCATTTTGTATTCTGCTTCACTTTCTTTTATCTCCCATGGTGTCCTTCCCCTTCTGTACCCGACATCGTCGGTCGATGGCCCTACAATCAAGGGGCGAATGGAACGTACAATCAATGAGTTAAGTCGATTATGAGTATTTTCGATATGGAGTATAGCTATATACAGAAGTATAAGATCACTAATAAATATTAAGTTTGAATTAATAATTTTGAAGTACGTGTGTTTGGTACATAGGAAAATGTTTTCCACAAAAAATCATTTCCTAAAATATAGAACAACAAATGAGTTTCTTATTTACTTTTATTTTCTAGAAGTAAAATATATAATTAACAAAAAATTACCTCAAAGCATTTATATATTATCTACCATAACACCAAAATATTTATATTTACTTCCTCTGTCTCAATTTATGTGAGACCTTCTATTTTTCACGAGTTAAATAATTTAAATTTGACCGAAAATCTACGCACGAAATTTTCAATTTTTTTTGAATAAAATTTGTATATTTATTAACTACGTAAAAAGTATTCCCTCCATTTTAAATTAATTAAATTTTTGAGACATTTTTCATTTTTCAAATTAACTTAATTGTTCAATTTAAAAGACTGCTTTTAAAATGTTCTTCTAATTTTACCCTTCATTAGTTAGTACTGAAATTAATTACTTAATTAATATTTAGTTATTTTAATCATAACTTTAACACTAATTAATAAGGTAAAAATGAAAAGTTACGTCTAATTTATGTCTTCATCTTCTTTTCTTAAAGGGTGTGCAACACCTCAACAATTCAATTAATTTAAAAAAGAGGGAGTAGTATAAGTCACAATAATTGATAATTGTGAATATTTAAAAAATCTATGAAAAAATTATAATAAAAAATAAACATATTTAAATCTCAAAATCTAAAAATCCGAAAAGTGTTTCAGAGAATGAAACGAGGGAAGTATATATTATCTAACAAAAACATTATTTATATTAGCTAACGAAGCATATATGCCAGAATATAATGGGGATTTGTGGTTTAGGATTGACTTGGTCAAGAGGTGAAACCAGGGTTGGGGCAATTCAATAGGTGGGGGATACAATAAATTTAAAATGTCGCTAATGCGACTTGTTTTTCAGCTCTCATTAGAAAAATCATTTTTATTTATTTTTAAAAAAAAATATTTTTCTAGAGAAAATATTTTGTAAACATCCTGACATTCCAATATGGAAAAATTGAAAAATCATTTTCTTCCAATTTTAAGAATGAATTTAAAAATTGAATATTTACTATACCTGCAACCCAACCTCCATTAAGAGCAAAAGGGTCCTCCATGACTCTGTCCATTGTGTCCATCATTTGTTGCACTGTCCTTGCTGTTGGAAACCTATCCCACAAGCCTGCCACAAAATATTCAAGAAAGCTCAACTTCATATTGAATCAAAATAAACATAACAAAATGTTATATTGGCATTCTCCAGATCAAAATTACTAAATATGTAAAAGTTTTAGTAACAAAATGGCCCAAAATTAGAGACAAGTCAAAGATATATAATTAATTTTTATTTTTTTTATAATTTTCATTAAATAATAACCTAACAAAAAATAATAATAAACCTATTTATATGTATAGGACTTCACCTTTAATGTGCATATTGGCCCACCCCCTTTGGAAAATTCATCATCAAGCACTTTGACATCATGTGTTATGCTAAAAGAAAATAACAAAAACATGAACTTTACCTTGGCTTTAATGGCTAACTGTCACCTTTAATTTTGGAGGTAGGTACATAAAAACTTAAACTTATATAAAATTAAAAAATAAACATATTTATTCTATATGATAATTCTGTGTCCATAAAATACCACATATGACATATATATCTACCTATTTAATTTTATACAAATTTAAATATCTAATTATACACGCTCATAATTGGAAGGCCTAGATATCAGATGAAGTCAAATTAAATGACATATTTATGTCTTATACCTAAAAATTTAAATAAAATAAAAAAGTTGAGAAGGGAATGTATTGATTCTTACCAACAGGGGCCATTTGGGGTGATCTTTTTCTAGGTTGAGGAGCCTTGTTGTGTCTTTGTAAGTGATCAAGATTGTGTCTTTCATCAACAACCATGACCTTCAATTTCTTATAATTACCATGATGTTTTCTACTAGAAATTGGAAGAGAGTAATTGGAATATTTTGGATTATTTGAAAATGAAATAGGTTGAGAAATTGGAAATCTTGATAAGCAGTGAGCCATGTTTATATTTATATTTGATAAATGAAGTTTCAAACTCAAAATCAGAATGAAGAGCCAATGTGAGTGATGAAAATATAAAGGGTAGAGGAGAATAATCTGGAAATACTAAATGGCTTGTTACTAGACTTCTCTAGAACTTCTTTAAATTCTCTTGGATTGGTTAAAAAAAATATATATATTGGCAAAAATATTATTTCTTCACATGTAAATTTAAAAAACCTTTTTGGATATATAAGTTAAAAGTTGGAAAAAAATTTAACTTACTTTTTTACTTTGATTTACCATATGATTTGTATTCCACTTAATTAATTTCCCATATATCAATTTGTCTTTGTTGACATCCAGAAAGTTCTAGGATATTGGTAGAAGGTGCATGATGAGTCCAGGACCACATATTTGGTGACTTGGTGTGGAGTTTTAGTTAATGATTCTGCTTTTTATTTATTTATTTATTTATTTGTTTGTTTGTATATTTATTTTCTGCCTTCCATATACGAATAAAAAAACAAAAACAGCTCTTTATGTACTAATACATGGCCAAATTTAGGATTAGAAAATAATTAAGAACTTGTCTTTTCAAAGTTCTATATTTTTTTTTTATTATATTATGATTACAAGTGCCATTTGACAGCTCTAAGGTAAAAAATCACAAGTTTATATACTCCATTATCTTTGTCAGAAATCTACATGTATGTTTTTATAGTATATAATATAATGGATTGATTGCTTGAAAATTAAACACCAATTTGGGAGAAAACAAAAGGGTAATTTTCACTTTTGTCCCTATTTTGTGCTAATTTTTAGTTTTTACCTGTTAAGGCAAATAAATTTTTTTCGAAGTATAATTTATATTTTTATATCATATTATTATACATACGTGCGTCTTTAAAGAACTTATGCCCCTCTAGGCAGAAGTTTGATCAGTGAGGACACAAATAAAAATTAATTTATTTAAAAAATAAATCATACAATTTAATGAAAAATAAACCCTAGAAACTTTATTGACGATTCAAACCCACATACAAATATTGAAATATGTTCATTCTAATGTAATACTACTATATATTTTATCTCAATTGATAATACAATATTACCAATCGATTGTAATATATTATTTACAACCGCATCACATCAATTATGAACATATAAACCAACTTATGCATGTATATATATTACTCTATCGTAATTGTTATTTATGATGTTTCAATTATCACATGATTTAATTGTTGTTTTAGTTATTATTGCATGCTTCTTGTTATTTGTTATATTCTCTCTATTTACAACTGCATCACATCAATTATCAACATATAAACCAACTTATGCATGTTTCAATCTCTATTATTTTATACAGAGATTTGTTGCACATAAGCGGAGGATTCTGTAGAAACAGACTTTGGCCTTTACGAGGTAATGTAGTGAAATTTCACTAAGTATGTTGTTGTACATTTCTTTGACGTAACTAATTATGCACTCGATTTCACTTTATTATATAGTAGAGTAGTTCATTTATATTTCATACGTTTATATGTATAGAAAATATAGCTGTCAGGTTAAAGACAAATATTGTGGCTGGCAAAGATATTCTAGGTTACATCATTAATATTTTTATTCAAATAAACTATAGAACCATCCATCCAACAAATACCAAGAGAAAAAAAGAAGAATGTTGATGATCAGGCCTGGATTGTACAAATTGAATCGAATAGATATGTCAATATACTCAACTTGTGTAGTGGAAGCTTATGCTACTCACTCGGATCCTCCAAAAATGCAGTCATACACACGAGTGTATATGATTCTTCAAAAACTAAATATTTTTGAAAGATTGAATTTTTGTTGGACGTCATAGAAAATTATCTTGTAAGTTGTCGAAAAGATCCCAATTATGAATTGGACTAGCTATCCAATTTTGGAAAGGATCTTCAACTCCTGGATAATACATATCCAAAGTATGTGAATTTTGTAACATTTCCAAATTACTCTCATTTATGCTTGAACTAGATGTTGAATTTTGTTGCTCTTGTGTATACTCTAAAGTTTTTTCTGGCATCACCTTTTCATTAATCTCTTCACTAACTTGTTGCTTAATATCATCATTATTAATCTCTTCAATTGGCTTGTGAGTTAGAGGGTCTATGCCAAGAAATTTTAGCTTCTTCTTGATTCTTGTATTCCAATGATTCTTGATTTCGTTGTCTGTACGTCCAGGAAAATGTCCTGCTATTTTCGACCACCTGTTATTTTAAAAAAGTGAAATTAGTAACCTGAAAAATAACGCGAATACATCAATTGTGCAAAAATATGGATTTGCAAGTTGTTACCTATTGCCAAGTTGAGAATGAAGCTTGATGATCATGTCTTCTTCTGTTTCAGTAAGTGCTCCTCTTTTGAGGTCTGGCCTTAGATAATTTATCCATCTTAATCTACAGCTCTTTCCACATCTCATTAGCCCTTCAAATATCATCAATTAATTATGTTACATAATATTACTTAATTCTTTTAAATTTTGTTTTACAATGTAAGAATGAAATTAAATTCAAATATTTATGTCATATAGTGTAAATATATGATGTAGGTAAGTTATTTTAGAATAATTACGTACTACTCCTTTTAGTCCATATTAATTAAATTTGTGAAGGCAATGCCTACCCCTAAAGAAGAGGGAAAAAAGACATAAATTGAATACCACTTTCTACTTTTGTCCGTTTAGTTATTTTCAAACTATTCTTGAAAATAGAAATAATTCAAAATAAAATCAAAAATATGAGCAATTAATTCTCTTGAACTTATCACCTAAAAAATACAAAAATAAAAGAAATTTTCAACAACAAATTTCTTGAATAATGAGCTAGAGGAAGTACCTTACTATACGAGAAGAACAGAGTAAAAACGATAAAATATTTACACGCGATAGATATCTATACGAAATAATTCAACACATTACATGTGTGTTTTATTAATTTAATTAGTTACCTGCTAATTTTGGTACAAGACGCCAACATTGTATACCATTATTGAGAATGAAATTCATAAGCTTATGATCTTCTTCAATTGTCCAAGGACCCCTTTTGAGTCCTATCTTGTCACAACAAGGTTGTCTTCCCATTTTAATTAATGTTTTTGCTACACAAAAAAAATCAATTAAACTTTGGATTAGTAGCCAAACAAAAAATGTAGCTTATAAACAAAAGCAAAGATTCTGCCAACTCAACTAATAATTGAGCAAGAAATAAAGAATCAAATAATTAACCTTAGTTATTTAATAATTATATTGTTTGGTTTCCTTATCATTGCTAACAAAAAATGTACCATTTATTATTATTAGAATTAAGAAAAATGAAGAAACAGACGTGACTTCTTGTCGTTGACAAGTTTTTATATATACCCACGATGTTTTCTCCAATTGAATTTTGCAAAAAGAAAAACATTTTAAATTTATCAAAAGATTCTTAAGGTTGCCTTTCAGCTGGCTTTAGTTACATTTAATGGGAGGCAAGTCCTTTTCTTCTCCTCTTTTTCATTATTTTATTTCAGAGACAGAAGTAATGAAAACACTTTTAAATTCGATGTACATTATTAGTTTTATTTTTGAATTATTGATAGTCTTAAAAATACTCATTTACTTGACTAACGAAACTTTAATACACCTCCGATCTTGCAACGTAAGTGAAATACACCCCTAAATTCTCGCCAAATTTAAGGGTGTTTTCATCACTTTTCTCGACTTTTTATTAAGTGTCTCATGGTCCTACAAGAGTTTGATACCACTTGCAATGTCATCTGGCAGATCGGGGTATATCTAAGTTTAGATAATCAAATGAGGTATTTTTAAGACTGTCAATAATTTGAAACGAAACTAATAATTGGGGTCAAGTTCAGAATATTTTCATCAATACTTCTCTCTTTATTTTATTCTATTTATTTATTAAGTATTTGAAGCTTTTTGATTCTATTAAAGGCTAAGGTGTTCTACTTTAATTTCTTTATGTTTTTTCTTTACCTTATCCCGTGCATCAAATCTCAAAGTGATTCATTTTCTTAATATTTTTAGTGCAATTTGTAGCAAACATTTATTATAATTTCATGAGCCAAATATGAACGCTTGTTAAGCCCATCATTAAGTGTTCATTTTTATCATTAATTTTTGTTGACAACTTCAAATTTCGTGATTGTCAATTGGGTTAATTAGTTGACTATATATATTAATCTCCAACGATATGATTAACTAGAATATGCTCTCTTAGATAAAACCATCTTATAAGTACGTCAATTATTATACATTTAAGGCTCTTTAAGTTCAATATGTTAAGAATACAATTAAATATAAAAGAATACTCTCTCTAACAACTGAAGTTTTTATATGAGATAGTCACTTTAACATGGTATCAGTGCTGACAGAGGTTTTGAGATTGAATCTCACCACCACTCGATCATATCAAAAAGAATTCCCATGTGTTTGACTAATAAAAAATCTTCTCCTTTACTTTGGTTATCTTACTATTTTTGTTAGTCACTATTGTTCGTTTTTAAGATTTTCATCATAGCTTCAACACTCATGTATTTTTCAAATCTATAATATAAAATGTTTTTTTTCTTGAATTGATGGTTTATCAAAAATAGTCTTTCTACACTAGGTACCCTTCCTAAATCCCACTTGTGGAATCACAATGAATATATATTATTGTTACTTCGAATTGTTCAAATCTATTTTAAAGTTTTTTTCTAAATTTATTAATTTAAAAACCTTGTACATTTTTAGTTCAAAATGTTTATCTTTTAAATTAATTTATAAACCTATTACAAGTAAAAATGGGGCTCAAAAAATTGGGGCCTAAGGCCTTGCTTTACTTGCCTTATGCTTTAACCGGCTCTATCTTTGTGTATTTACTTTCTTTTATATACATTGTCAAAATTACATTATATCAACTATACCATACTTTGTTATTTTCATTTTATACTTTCTTCATTTTAATTTGGGGAAATTTATTTGTTCTGTTTTGATCAAATACGAAGTTTATGAAAATAAATAAGATATTTAAATCTTTTGATTTTAAATTAGTAATATCCAGATCTTGTGCACTTAACATGTTATGTGAAATTTTGAATATGAAAAATTGTTAAAAAAGAGATATTTTTTTTCAAACGGACTACAAAGAAAATAAGACAAATAAATTAAATCAAAATAAATAATCAAATTCATCCTGATCTCCTTTAATGAAAATTCTGACCATGATATTTACGAACTTAAATTATTTATTTAATTGCAAAGGCAAGAACAGACAGAAGAACAAAAAGAAATAGTTGTATGGAGATATTGTTGTCTGAAAGAGATTTAGATGGCTTTCATGATTCAAGTACTTAGTCAGGATTTGAATAATGAGTTCAATGAATTTGTAATTTTCTTTCTGTACATGGACCATGCTTTATTTTTTTTATATTAACAAAAAATTATTGAATATTGAGATGGTTTAACTAAAGACAAAATAAAATAATAGTGCACTCACAATATCGACTTAATTAATGCCTTCCTTGTAAAAAGCATACTAATGATTGTTAGCTTCCATTTTTTGCCCGCAAGTTTAATGAGTGGATTTAAATTATATTTATGTATTTAGTTTTACCTTTCAAAGTTTAAGAAAGTAACGGAATTTTTTAAATTTTGTGATTTTAAACTAAAAACATTTAGAATGTATCAAAGCATATGTTAATTTTGTGATCTTAAGCATGTCATATGGAAAATCAGAATTAAAAAATTGCCAAAAAAAATGATATTTAATATTAAACAAACTAATACAAAGAAAAATAAATTAAAACAAAGAGGATAGTATTATAAATAATTTTTCACATAACATGCATTTTAATTTGTTCCTACTAGATATTGGTCTTACTTTTCAGGTTATCAATTTTACTTATTATTAAGCAGTAGCTTAGTAACTATATATGAACTAACCGTGTAAAAGAATCAGGTTAAACTATTAGAGATTTGTAGTCTGTTTGGTCAAGTTATGAAAATTAATTTATTTTGAATTTATTTTTTTTAAGGATGAAGCCCTATGCTGCACGAATTCAAATATCAAACACAAAACGAATAAAGAAGAAGTAGGTACTAATTAGTGTCGGCAATACCATGGTCTCCACACAAACAAGCTAATTAGTGAATGCCTTACTGTAATGGGTAGGTCGGGTAATATTTAGAACCAAGATGTATTGGTGTAATTACGAATAATTAATTTCGATTTTGTGAATATTTTATGTATGTTTTCCTGATTTAGAAGATAAACTTTTTTCTAATTTATTTGGTTGAGAGTAGGCTTGCGTATTGGTCAGTTCGATTGATTTGATTTTGAAGTTTATCGATTTGTGGTCTCCAATTTGAGATCTTGTCGCGTTGAAAGCAGTCTCCGAAGCAACTGATGAAGCTTGAAAAGCTAAAGGCATCACGAACTATCTTGCTAAGTCTTAAAAATGCACTGTCACGTTTTCTCCACCAATTTAATAGTTGTGAGTTGTCATGCTAGTCTATAACCGATTCTAATCCCTGATTAAGGTGTTTTTTAAAATTGTCACAATTGAAGAATCAAGACGAAGAATACCTCTCATATAATTATCAATACAATCACTGTTAGCATTAGAATTTTGAGGAGCCTCTACTTCATTATTTTTTGCATAGATTTAAATTTGTATACAATATTTTGGCTTGCACTTTTTTGCTAGACTTACAAAGTTCGACACTTGAAATTTCTTCCGGTAAAATTACTAAAATTTCATAAATTATATTAATTAACAAGTGCTTGTACACCTCTTAATTTATATTATGGGTTAAACAAAATAGCAGTTAAAAATATTTGAGGAATAGAAAAAAAAAAAAAATTAAAATTTTTTCAACCATAACTTCAATAGCCGATCTAAAATTTTCAGTTTTTTTGTATTCAACAAATTGAATTGAAATAACACAAATATTTATTAAGACTGGAGAAATAGTAGGAAAATAAATTTCAGAAAATTGTTTTGTAGCTTGATAAATTTTATTTTAAAATATCAATAAATTGTTTAGTTTCATAATAATCTTCTTCACTAATTTGATCAAGTGCGTGATCATTATGGACGTTAAAAATTATTTGTATAGGTCTTTGATATTCATAAGCAACTAAAAACATTTCATATAAAGAATTCCACCTAGTTTTAACTTATCTTGAAACTTTATGTGGTGGATGTTGCTCCCAATTGCACACGCAACTGTACGTGATTGCGCAAGTAATATAGTGGCTCTTAAAAGAACCAAATTATTGAATCCAAAGGACTTGTCGATTAACTATTTACTAAATTATTCTAGTCTAATTATTTATTTAAGAGTGTCAAAAGTGCTTGATTTTTATTTGTAAAGAAAAGAATGCAAGAATGAAATAATAATATTACTTACAGTGATTGGTATAATTCCAGGGCTGCAGCATATATCGGATTTCATGTATCGTATTTCAGGCAATGAACTAATTTCAGTTATCAAGTTACTGATTTACAGGGTTAATTGTATGAGTCGGGTCTCTCGACCTCTAGTCGCCTACTCCAATTAGATGTCTAACTACATCGTTGAGCGGGAATAGCAGGCCTAACTGGCGATCATTCATATTTCATCCTTTTTCGTAACCAAGCAAGTTGTTCGTCCGGGCGTCACTCCTGAACACACATCAACTCAATGGAAGATCGAATTTTCTATATTCTCTAGTCTATCTACCATCTCCTCTCTCGATTTTAAGAATAGACAATATATTTATCTCTAGATAGCCCGTCAAGAAATACTAAAACAAGAATATAAAAGTAACTTAAACGATAACCAAGAATTATTTCAAAAACCTTTATATATTCAACAATCAATCCGTAGCTACAGCCCCAGAACAAGGGCGTTTAGCCACTAATCTCTAAGAAAAGAAAAAAGAAAAAAAGAATCCTAAAAATATTGACGACTTTCTATTTGATGCCCTATAATTGATGTCCTTTATTTTGATCTACCCTAATAATTATTTTTATGGATTATTTATAGATATAGAAACCCTAAATAAATTAATTGAGTCCAAAACAAAATTGTAAACCAAAACCAAGTGGAATTTGACTTCCGCGTGAACAGTGGTCGTCCCACCGCTCAATTCTGTTTGCTATTTCATTTCTTTGTACGTTTGAATGAATATATTATATAATATTCAATTTATTCCATTAAGCTGTTTGTTTGATTTCCTTCTTCAATCCACACCTCTTCAACTCTACACCAATTTACTTCTTCAAATAAAATATATTATTTAGCATAATTCATAAAATTCTTGCTAAAAAAGGACAAGTATAAATAATAAATGTGAAATAAATAATGATTAAAAATATATATTTTTTACCTCACATCAACACTCCACACTTAAAGTTTTGCTCGTCCTCGAGCAAACATTAAAGCTCATTTCAAATAAATCATATTAGATTTGTCATCACTTTGGTTAATACAAACAATCAGGCCATATACCAATTTCAAAACATGAAGTACAATTCACAATCATTATGCAAGACATCCAAATAAACAACAAACCTCTAACCTTCTAACCTCAAGGAAAGACTTTGAACTCATCAAATTTAAGTTTGCTCACCTATTCTCATCAAAGAAAACTAATAAAATCACCTATATATCATTAAACAAGTGCCTTCACAAAAAGAAATAGTCCACACACTCAATTCAAAAGATTGAATATAAATTAAGGGCTTCATATCAAAAACAATTTTCACACTCACAAATAGAATTCACATGTATGCACAAAGAACCATAGGCTTGCACATTATGTACATCTTCACTAATTAAGCATGCTTGAATAAAATTAAATAGGACTTTAATGGGTTGTAATATAGGCTAGGGGACAAGTAGAAAAACTATATAATAGTAACTTACACTTTCTTAAGCACTTTGCACTTCTAAAAACTTTATCACCCATTATTTTCTTCTCTTTATTTTCAGCCCCTTCTTCAACAATTATTTCACATGTAATTCTCATCATCTCAAGAATATTTCAATCATTTTTTTTCTTCTTTTTTTCAGAGGATATTTTTTCATGTCACATTTTTTTGTTTTTCTCTTCTTTTTTTTCACATCACATTCTTTCAAAGAGGGTTTTTAAGCACTTTGTAGCTATCATTGATTATATTTTCACTCAACCATCCCTTTTTCTCAGAATTGACAATTAGAATAAGTCTATGTTATAATGCTCAAGGAAGCAAGGTGCAAAAACTAGGAATTCAACAAAATAGTCAAGGAAAAAATATGGCTACCAACAAAGGCTACAAGCTCAAAAAGGCTACTAGTGATATAATATCTGAAAATGCTAAAATTTACAAGACAAATCAAAGAAAGCCTATTATTACCTCCTAAACAAAGCAACACATTTTATTTTGCTTCAATAACATGCAGGGCAAGTTCTAGACTAAGATGCAAAATATGGAATTAACAAAATCTCACCACACGACACAAATATCAATCAAGATGAATCAATTCCACTTCTAAGAGAGACATGATCATAACAAACTACAAAATAAAATAAACTATATACAAAGTCACAACTATGAGCTTAGGTGTTAAAGAGTCTGCAGTTTCCTTATCCATCAAGTATTCACAAGAAAGTACTACTAAAAAATTAGGCCTAAATAGCAAGTATCACACCACTCAAAAGGGTCTTTTCTTTTCTCTCAAAAAAAATTTAAAAGAAAAATTTTTCCTAAAAAAATAAAAGACAATTTGTTCAAAGGGGCTATCCTCAGGAAAAGAATCGAAAACAAAAGTCAAGGAACTCATCCTAAAAAAGAAAAGACTCAATAAAACAGTAAAAACTAGGAATTCATTCCTCCACCCCACACTTAAAAATATGTTATATCCCCAAAGCATCAAATAAAATTTAAAACAAGGGTTAAGAAAACTCCCTGAGGCCTTTAGGCCTAGCTAGTAGCATGTTCTCTTAATTTTCATCAAGGGTCGTCACCCCACACTTAAGCTCAAGCGTGATCCTTAGCTCCAAATTTCGGACACTCAGACTTCTCCAAAAACTGTAAAAACAACACAAAAAAATGACAGTAAAAAAATAAAAAATAAAAAAAAAGTTACACTATAAATTGGGTTGCCTCCAAATAAGCGCCTAATTTAACGTCGCCGCACGACACAAGTAAATTCACTACTTTTCTTTCCACTTTGAACTTATGAATTGCACCCCTAACTTTGCATCAATTTTTATGTTCCTCTCAAGGTGAGGTGGTATAAAAATAAAGGAACCGAGTAATATATGTCACATCTTGCACTTCTTGGCACTTAGGTGAGGAATATCATTTTGTCTACGTGGACTAAAAAACTTTAGAATGTAGGGGCCTTGTACCTCATCTATAAACTCATTCATTAATTCAGATGATATAGAGAACTGTTTTGAATGAGATTCAAGTTGCCTCAATTCCAAAGCAGCATTTTTTACACATTTTCACTTTGTACTCTTTCTCAACGTCGATATTAAGGAATAAGGTATAGTTGAATGGTTGGAATTCCTCTTTTTGCTCCACTAGTTGGTCATCATCCATGACAATTGGTAATTGGGCTTGAGACGCCTCAATCTTTTTGTTCAAGTCAACCTCCAAGTCATGAATATCTGAGCCAAATTGGTCTGTTTCTTGTGTGAGCTCAACTCTTCCTTCAATTAGTTGGGTTGTCATGTATGTCAGACCATCACAGATAGAATCTTGAAACTTTAGAAGTTGAGTTTGTCCTTGTAGCCAAGATTGGCTCACTATCTCTGTTTCTGTTACGCCTCGAGCCTACACCTCGGACGTGGCTGACACTAGAGAATCATTGCTGGCCCCAAACGAACCCTTGGCCTGGCTTAACTCTTAGCGGAAGACTTACTCATGATAAAATACTTTAAAAAGTAAACTAAACTGCTCAATAAATAACTTAGAATGTATAAAGAACATTCACTAGCCAAAATGGCACTCAAATCTCAATCATCAAAATAGGAATGAAAAAACTCAAGAACTAACATCAACTACTGTCTATGAAGCCTCTAATAACTGAGATGGACGTCGGGACAAAACCCACGACATCCTAATGAACTAAATGATAAAGTATTAAAAAAGGGGATCCTCCGAAAGCAAAAAGGCTCACCAACAACTCTGAAGCTCAACTGGATCAACTATGCGCTAGATGTTGATCTTGGTTACCTGTGTCTGCATCATAAGAAGATGCAGGCCAACTGGCACCAGTACATTGAATGTACGAGTATGCGAGGGGAATTCTAAAACAAGACATAAGCTTGAAAGGAACTGAAGAACTTACCTGGCTCAACTCAACTTAACTGAACTCATTTCAATATAAAACAATAACATAAATGTAATATAAAGAAAAGCTTTTAAAACATGGATATCAACTTTGTGTATTTAAATATACAATAGTAACTCTGATGTATATGCAAGGATACAATAATAACTCTGAAATGTATATAAAAATACAAAATAATACCACTGTGGGAGTTTCTCTAACCGACAACCACCACTATGAGTATAAGTGGTGATACAACGTCTTTCCCACGCTGCCAGAACTGTCATCTACTTTGCCGTTATATAGAATGCCTTAACTAAGTGGATCCACTAGTCTATGCTAAAAAGAACTTAAGGAGTCATCTAAAAAGTATGATCATTTACTACCCATGATGCCTACATGGTTTATGGAGACTTGAGTTAATATGAACTCGCATCCCCATATCGGTGCTCAATACTACTCCCAAAATATACTTAGCTCATATGTTTTAAAACAAAACTTCTTTCTTTGGTTTGAGATAATTACTCAAAACTTAGCTTAAAAGCTCTCTTGAAAATTGGTGTTTCCCTTTCTTGTTCAAATGTGAAAACATTTTAAACTCTTGAGAATACTTAGTTCCCTTATAACTTTTGGAGAAATGAACTCAACTCTTCACTCTTTGCTTAACTTAAAATTTAAGTCTTAAAACAAAGTTAAAACGTTTGTAAAAAACGTTTGGAAGACTCTATGAACTTCTCTTGACTTGGCTCTTAACTTCGCTTGACTTGACTATTAACTGAGCCTTGAATTGAATTATGAATTCAAGGATGGTGATTTATGATAGGAAAGATCTATGATGTTTATGAGTGTTTTTAGATAGTTAAACATGAGAAACGATCAAGAAATTACTGCCTGGAAGCAAGTCCACGACGCAGAGATGCATTTAATTATTTGGCCGCAAAATAAATTTTGAGGAAGAACGGTCCGTGACCACTCCGCGGCGCAGAGAAAATTTTGTCAACCCTGAGGAATAGGTCTACGACGCGTACCTGGTACCCAGATTTGCCCGACTTGTTCCTTCTTCATTTAAGAGTCCCAAAAGTGCTTGATTTTTATTTGTAAAGAAAAGAATGCAAGAATGAAATAATAATATTACTTATGGGATAATTCCAGGGCTGCAACATATATCGGATTTTATGTATCGTATTTCAGGCAATGAACTAATTTCGGTTATCAAGTTACTGATTTATAGGGTTAATTGTATGAGTCGGATCTCTCGACCTCTAGTCGCCTACTCCAATTAGCTGTCTAACTACATCGTTGAGCGGGGATAGCAAACCTAACTGACGAGCATTTATATTTCATCATGTTTCGTAACCAAACAAGTTGTTCGTCCGGGCGTCACTCTTGAACATACATCAACTCAATGGAAGATCGAGCTTTCTATATGCTCTGGTCTATCTAACCTCTCCTCTCTCGATTTTAAGAATAGACAATATATTTATCTCTAGATGGCCAGTCAAGAAATACTAAATGAAGAATATAAAAGTAACTTAAACGATAACCAAGAATTAATTTAAAAACCTTTAATATTCAACAATCAATCCGTAGCTATAGCCCCAGAACAAGGGCGTTTAGCCACTAATCTCTAAGAAAAGAAGAAGAAGAAGAAAAGAACCCTAAACAATATTGACGATTTTCTACTTGATGCCCTATGATTGATGTCCTATATTTTGATCTCCCCTAATAATTATTTCTATGGACTATTTATAGATTTAGAAAATTCTGAATAAATTAATTGAGTCCAAAACAAATTGGAAAACCAAAACCAAGTGGAATTTGACTTACGCATGAATAGTGGTCGTCCCACCGCTCAGTTCTGTTTGCTGCATTCAGAATCAACCACGTGGCAATTATGGAAGGTAAACTTGTTTAATTTCCTTTCTTTGTACATTTGAATGAATATATTATAATATTTAATTTATTTCATTAAGTTGTTTTCTTGATTTTCTTTTTCAATCTTTCATATTTAATTCGTTTTAGGTCTAAACCTCTTTAACTCTACACCAATTTACTCCTATAAAAAAATACACTATTTAGCACAATTTATAAAATCCATGGTGAAAAAGAACAAATATAAATAATAAATGTGAGCCAAATTATGATTAAAAATATTTTTTTTTGACCTCACATCAGTGGAAGATCACATAATACATAATGCTCCTTAAATTTCCTAATTCTAGCAGATTTATGAGCATGAAAAATCTATTGAACAACATATTCAATTTTCATTCGACCATAATCAAATAACTTAACGCCATCTTTTACAACCAAATTAAATATATATGCAACACATCTACTATGAGAAGAGTCATTAAGGTTGGACATAGTCTAGTGTTTAACATAGTAACAATGTTGGTGTTAACAGAGACATTATCTAATGTGACACTCATCACTTTATCACAAAGCAGATAAAATTGTAAAATTTCTTAAATAGTTTCTGCTTTATAAGCATCCATTTTTTTCTCTACACATTGTTTATTATCTAAGATTATTTTTTACGAATTTCAGTTATGATCAATCCAATGTGTTATAACAGTTAAATAATCATTACCATTATCACTACGATCCATGTCAGAAGTTATAGGCACTCTACAATCTAATAAGCTAAATATGCCACGAAGATATTTACAATGTTTAACTTGAAAATCAAAAATATCATTTTACACTGTATTTTTTGAAAACTCTTAAAAGAAGGATTATAGGCTTCTTGAATATCTGAAATAAAATCGAGATGTGAATGAAAACTAAAAGGCAAACAAAAAACAACAACTATCTTAGCTAAATTTTTGTGATATCTTTCTTTACTATATTTATGTTGTGTAATTTGATCACCGGGCTTAAAAGAATTTAACTGTAACATCCCACCCTAGAAATATCTAAAAATAGAAAGAACTAATTTGGAAAGAGCAAAATTTGAAATTTTGCAAGTTAAGCATAAGTTATGAGTTTTGGGTTAACTTCAAACGACATAACTTTCAGTACATGATGAGTTAGGTAGCCCATAAGATAACAACTGAAAGGTCTTGGAATCCTCTTTCAAACGCCACCGAGTTTGCTAAATTTCTAGCTTGTGTGAGAGAGATATGACCATTTGAAATTTGCCTATCCAGATAAGGAAAGTTACCCGAGTTAGTGAGGGGCATTTTCGTCTTTTTCTTATCCAATCAAATTAATTCAATATTTGGTATTATTTTGGGGTCAAATTTGATTTGGTTCAGTTTTACAAATCTCATACACTTAGGGTTTTGAGGAGAGTTCAAGAAGAGGAGAAAAGAGAAAAATCAAGGCGTTCTTCAATATTTCTTGCAAATTTGAAGGTTGTTTCGTCAAGGATTTGATCCCTAAGAGGTATGTGAGTTCTCATAGTGTTGGGTTCGTTCACCCACACACCAATCATGTTATTTTTAGCGTAATTTTATTCTCAAAAGTTGAAGGATTTGAGTTCTTGATAAGTGTTCTTGAAGTATTGTTTTCGTTCTTGAATTAGGATGGATTTGATGAGATCTTGAGGTAATCGTGTTGAGATTAAGAGTTGTTTTTTATTAGATTATTGTGTACTTGTATTGGGTAATTGAATCTAAGGAGGTATTGAGAAAATCAATCGATTAAAAGTGTTTTAAGATCAGAAAACGAGTAGAAAATTTGACGGATTATTCTAGGGGAAGGGTGGCGCGGCGCGCCCCAGATGTGCCGGGAGGTCTGGGGCGGCGCGCCAGCAATGCACCAAAATGGGGTCTCTGAAGTTTAGGGGCAGGTTCCCCCCGCCAGCAATGCGCCCGGATCGTCTGCCCCCACCCATTTTTCCCATCGTTTGCTCCATTTAAGTTCTTCTAAAGTATACCTTTACTCCCTACTGATTCTATTCACTCTAAACTACTTCTAAACATCTAGAAATCATTCATAACATGAATCATAACCTTGAATTCATAATTCAAATTCAAGGTAGAGCTAAGAGTCAAGTCTTGAGAGTTCTTCTGAGTCATTTTAATACGTCTTTTACAATTGTTTTAAACTTGTTTTAAGACTTAAGCATTTGAGTTAGAGAAAGAGTAGAGTTGACTTCATTTTATTCAAAATGATATATGGGAACTAAGTATTCCCAAAAGTAAATGTTTTCACATTTAAGATAAGAGGACACATTAATTTCCAAAAGAGTTTTTGAACAATTTTGACTACCATCTCTTTTAAGAGAAAGCTTTTGAGTAATAATCTCAAACCAGAGAAAAAGTTATGTTTTTAAACATATGAGCTAGTTACATTTTGGGAGTAGTATTAAGCACCGATATGGGGACGAGTTCATATAACTCAAAGTCCTCATAAACCATGTAGCCAACGTGGGTAGAAAAAGTCACACTTTTTAGATGATTCCTTAATGTTTTTTAGCATAGACTAGTGGATCCACTTAGTAGTAGGTTCTATACCCGGCAAAGTATATGACGGTTCTGGTAGCATGGGCTAGACGTTGTATCATCACATAGCTCATAGTGATGGTTGCCAGTTAGAGAATCTTCCACAGAGTTTATTTTATATTTTCATATACAAACATAGTTTACTTTGTATTCTTGCATACAAACTGAGTATATTATATTTTCTAATATATTGAGTTGCTATTTACTGTCTTTATAATGCATTCTTTACTACTGCTTTATATTGAAATGAGTTGAGTATCCCTGAGTTGAGTTGAGACGAGGTAAGTGTTTTTTTCAGTTCCAGTTCAAGCTTATGTCTGGTGTTTAGATTTTCCCTCACATGCTCGTACATTCCAGGTAGTGATATTATTTGGCTTGCATATTTCATGATGCAGATACAGATAATCAGGATCAACATCCAGCGCTTCATTGACCCAGTGAGTTTCAGAAGTTATTTGGTGAGCCTCCTTGCTTCCGAAGGATCCCTTTTATTATGCTTTATCATTCCAGTTTTGTTAGGATGATTGGGGGTCTTGTCCTGAAATCCCTCATAGTATTAAAGACTTCATAGATAGATAGACAGTAGTTCATGAGTCTTGTTAATTCCAGTTGTTTTGTTATAGACTTGAGTTGTCATTGAGGCTAGTTTGAATGCTTATTAATAAATAAATATAGTTTGCTTTTGAGACTTTTGAGTTAAAGCCTTCATTTGAGTTTATTGTATTATGGGTAAGTCTTTCACTAGGAGTTAAGCCAGGCCAAGGGTTTGCTTGGGGCCAACAATAGTTCTCGAGTGCCAGTCGCGCCCAGGTTGTAGGCTAGGGACATGACATTAATGGTCCCTGAACCATGTTAGAAGCTCCTACCGATTCAACATTAGTGTCATTACCACTGCCTTTTTTTTTGCTTTAGCTTTAGCCTCCAAATATTCTATTTTTCTACAAGTCAATAAGTGTCTATTTAAAATCCTTTGTCCCACCTCTATTTCCACCAGTTTGATGCTTAAAAAATTATTTACATTTATTACAAACAACTTCAGATTCTACCAGATCATGAGTCATTAACTGTCACACAATATACGTTATAGGGCGTTGATACTTCACATTACCCTTATAGGAGGTATAAGGGGGGACATGACTAGATTTTTGCAGAGTTAGTGCTTCGGTCGACAGACTAGTAGGTGTAGGTGTATTATCTAATTCATCTTCTTCTAAATCTACTTTTACTTCTTCATTTAATTCTCCATCAAAATTAGTATTATCATAACATTGTTCTACATTTCATGGTTAAATAAGTATTTGTATCTATACTAAAATCAGGGAAAAAAGTAGTATCATTAACATACGTAAATTCATTCATACTAAATTATCACGATCCAACTCATCGGGAAGTGCTGACATCTATTCTCACATCTAGATAGGAGAACCCTTACCATCCAGATAGGATTAAAACATGCGAAAAATATAAAAGATTTACTACTAAAAACTCATTAACATCATAACTTTAAGAAAACAAAACTTTGATAAACCCTTTTTATAAAAGACTGAAAAACACCCCCAAGGAGCTTGTCTAAATAGGTACAAGAGCTACTAAAGAAGTGCAATTTATAAATAAAATGAGACACAACTTTCACCATAAGGAAGAAACATGAAAGCTGTCCAAGATCATTATCATCTTCACCTATGAAACATGTAACACACTAGAATTTTTTTGAGATAAGACTCGAACCGTTCTTCGTAGTGAGTGAGATTTTACCAAGGAATTTAAAAAAAATTGAGTGTAAGGTCACTAGATGTAGCACCTTGAGTTTCAAGAAGAACTAAAGAGAGTTCATTCAAGTCATTCCTAAGTTCTTCTAAGTTTTGGGTCAACTTCAAATGACCATAACTGTCAGTACATGATGAGTTAGGTGGCCCGTAAGATATCAAATGAAAGGTCTTTGAATTATCTTTCCAACGCACCAAGTTTTCTAATTTTCGAGCTTGTATAAGGGAGATATGCTCTTTTTAAGCCAGACTGTCCAAATAATGAAAGTTATCCAAATATAATAAGGGTTATTTTGGTTTTTTCCTTACCCAATCAGATTTAATTCATTTTTAGTAAGGTTTTAGGGGTCTAATATAATTAGGTTCAGTTTTATAATCCTAATATACGCCTAGGGTTTTAGTTGAGTGTTCAAGAAGAAAAAAGAAGAGAAAAGAGGAGAGGATCAAAGCGTTCGGCGAGGTTCTTGAGTTTTGTTGCAGATTTTTGCCATGGGTTTAATCCATAAGAAGTATGTAACCTTCCATAGTATTGAGTTCGTTCACCCACACAACAATCATGTTATTTTCAGCGCAAATTGCATTTTTGAAGTTGAAAGATTAGAGTTCTTGATGATTTTTCGATAAGTGTTCTTGAAGTTCATTCTAAATCTTGTTCTGTTGGGGTTTTGATGAATTATTGAGATGAAAGTGATTGTTTTAAGGCTATATTGAGTGGAATAGAGTGTACTTATGTTGAGTAATCGAATCCAAGTGATTGGGGAAGAAACCGTTCGATTCTAGGTGAGTTAGGGTGAGAAAACGAGCAAAGAAATTTGTTGGATTTTCTGGGTTGGGGCCTGGCACCCCGCGCCAGCCAATGCACCTGTCAATCCCCGAGCATACACCCCGGACGTGACTGGCACTCGAGAACCATTACTGACCCCAAGCGAACCCTTGGCCTGGCTTACTTACTCAGCGGAAGACTTAATTCAACAAAGACAAGTCTATGTAATAAACTGGAATGTTATAATGGAACATTCTACTTGGCCATCAAGGCAAACTCAAGTCTTAACATAAGATAATGACAATGAAAAGACTAAATAACTAACATCTGACTGTCTATGAAGCCTCTAAAATAACTGAGATAGATGTTGGGACAGGACCCCCGATCATCCTAACAAATGAAATACTGAAAAGAACTGAAAGCAATAAAAAGCAATCCTCTGAAATGCAAGGAGGCTCACCAACAGACTCTGGAGTGCTCACTGGATCAAGGATGCGCTGGATGCCGATCCCAGTTACCAATATCTGCGTCATAATACGATGCAGGCCAACTGGCATCAGTACATTGAATATACGAGTATGCGAGTTGGAATGCTAAATACACCATAGGCTTGAAAAGAAACTGAAGAACTTACCTAGCTAAGCTCAACTCAATATAACTGAATTTATTTCAATATAAATAAGTTTAAAACAAATGCAATATAAAGAAAAGTTGTTTAAAACATGATTTCAACTCTGTGTGTATGCAAAGATACATATAACTATGAAATGTATGTAAAAATACAAATACTATGTATATAAGAATACAATAACTTCTGTGGGAGTTTCTCTAACCGACAACCATCACGTAAGAGCTATTGTGATGATACAGTGTTTTGCCTCACGCTGCCAGGGCTGTCCTATACCTTGCCGGGAGTATAGAACCTGAACTCCTAAGTGGATCCACTAGACTATGCTAAAAAGTACTAAAGAAATCATCTAAAATGTATGACCCTTTTCTACCCATAGTGGCTACATGGTTTATAGGCTGTGAGTTATCTGAACTCTTCCCCATATCGGTGCTCAATACTACTCCCAAAAATAATATACTATTAGCTCTTATGTTTTAAAAACATACTTCTTCTATGAATTGAGATTAGTGCTCAAAAACTTAGCTCAAAGGCTATCTTGGAAATCAAAGTTTCCCCTCTTGCTTCATTTAGAAAGCGACTACTCTTTTCTGAAAACTAGCCCGAAGGCTCTTTGGAAATCAAGGTTTTCTTTCTTGTTCAAATGTGAAAACATTTTAAGCCCTTTGGGAATACATAGTCCCCATATACTTTTGAAGAAATGAACTTCGAGTTTTACTCTTTACTGAACTCAAAACTTAAGTCTTAAAACAAAGTTAAACGTTTTCAAAAGACTTTTGGAAAACTTTAAGAACTTCTCTAGACTTTGATCGTAACTGCTCTTGACTTGACTCTTAACTGGTCTTTGAATTGAATTATGGATTCAAGGATTTTGATTTCTGAGAGGAAGGATCACATGATGTTTAGGAATGATCTTAAGTAGATAAATATGAGAAAAGTCACGAAATCACCGTCTTGGAACAAGTCCGCAACGCGGAGGTGTTTTAAATAATTACTCGTGAAATTAAATTTTGAGACAGAGGAGTCCGCGTCTTAACCGCGATGTGGAAAATTTTTTTGGTCACTAGGGGAGCAAGTCCGCGATGCGGACTTGCGTGCCAGATCACACTCGACTTTTTCCTTCTCCATTTTACATCCCAAATTCGTCTAAATTTGAATATTTTTCTCAATAACTTTTTAGATTCAGATACCCAGCATATGTACCTAAGAACCGAACTCAAAATAACTCTATAATTAGACTCAAAGATTTCAGAAACTCCTCAATTCATCCCAATTCAAGAACAACATTCAAATTCAAGAATACATGTCAAGAACACTAACTTTCAAACTCTTTTAGGACAAATTTCACTGAACTAAACATGCTTGACGCGTGGGTGAACAAACCCAATGCTATAAAATACTCACATACCTTGTAAGATGAATTCTTTGGCGAATCCACAACCAAAATCGATCGTTCTTGGCGAACCTTGAGCTTTTCCTCTCCTTTCTCCTCTTTTCTCTTTTCTCCAAGCCCTAGCACGAATTTCCAATTGACTAAACCGATCTCCTTCTGATTTGACCCTTAATTAAATCACTAAAACGAATTAAATTAATTGGGTAAGAAAAAAACTAAATTACCCTTCCAAAAATCCGGATTAGACTTTCCTTAATCCAACAGCCCAACTTCAAAAGGGAATAACTTACTCATACGAACTCGGAATCACGCAAAATCAGCGGCGTTGGAAAGATCATTACAAGAGCTTTCCAACCATATCTAGAAATACACCTAAATCATCCTGAGCTACGAGTTATGACCGTTTGAAGTTGACAAAAACTCCAAAACTCGACTTTTCCTAACTTAAACAAATTTCCAGATTTTCATTCTTTCCAAAAATGACTATTCCCAATTATTAGCTTCTTCCTAGTTATTTCAACTTGCGAGGTGTTACAATATCCCCCCCTTGAGAACATTCATCCTCGAATGAGATTACTGCTACTAGGCTAAGGGTGGTAACATCAAGTTCAAACAACCCAACAAGCAAATGCAAACAAACAACATGCTCACTCATAATTTAAAGAGTACTAAGAAGAAAATTTGTACCTTCGTCTGCATTTTCTCCGGATTCAAAGAGATGTGGATATCTCTTCTTCATATCCTCTTTAGCTTCCCAAGTAGCTTCCTCAACAAATTGGTTCCTCCAAAGGACTTTGATTGCTTCATAAGATAAGCTATCCTTGATCCCAATATTTTCAGTTGGTATGATCAATGAAGGATCGCCCATGCACTTCTTCAACATGGAGATGTGAAACACCGGATGAACTGCGGCTAACTCTTGTGGTAGCTCCAACTCATAAGCTACATTGCCAATCCACTGGGATATTCGATAAGGTCCAATATACCGCGGGGACTAAGTTTCCCTTCTTACCAAACCTCATAACACCCTTCATGGGTGAAACTTTTAGATATACCCAATCATCTATTTTGAACTCTAACGCCCTTCTCCTAACATCAGTGTAGGATTTCTGATGACTCGGTGCCATTTTCAACCTCTATTGAATCACTTTCACCTTCTCCATCACTTGATGTACTAGATCTGGTCCTATCAAACCTGCTTCACCAACTTCAAACTATCCAATAAGAGATCTACATCTTCTCCCATAAAGAGCTTCATATGGATCCATCTGGATGCTAGAGTGGTAACTATTATTGTATGCAAATTCAATAAGGGGTAGGTGATCATCCCAATTACCTTTGAAATCAATCACACAGGCCCTCAACATATCCTCTAAGGTCAGAATAGTGCGCTCTACTTGACCATCAGTCTGAGGATGAAAAACAGTACTCAAGTTCACCTTTGAACCCAAGCCTTTCTGGAATGACTTCCAAAATTGTGTAGTAAATTGAGCACCCCTATCTGATATAATCGAAACAGGGACTCCATGAAGTTTTACCACCTCCTGAATATACAACCTGGCATAATCTTCTACTGAATGGGTGGTCTTTACCGGTAAAAAGTGGGCTAATTTTGTCATTCTATCGACAATCACCCAAATAGAATCATGTTGCCTGCGAGACCTTGGTAAACCTGTGATGAAGTCCATATTAATCATCTCCCACTTCCATTCTGGAAGTTCTATATTCTGAGCCAAACCACCGGGCCTTTGATGCTCTACTTTAACTTGTTGGCAATTTGGGCACTTAACAACAAATTCTGCAATGCCCTTATTCATACTATTCCACCAATACACCTTTTTCAAATCACGATACATCTTTGTGGAACTCGGATGAATGGAATATCTGGAGCTATGAGCCTCCTCTATGATCCTCTCTTGGAGTCCATCCACCATTGGTACACAGAATCTACCTTGATATCTCAGTACGCCATCTCCCCCTTGTTCAAAAGCTAATACTTTTTGCTTATGAACATTTGCCTTCAATTCAAGCAAAATAGGGTCTTGGTCTTTCTTGCCTGTTACTTCTGACACTAATGATGATTCATCCCCATTCATCACCACTACTCCTCCTTTTGTGGAATCCATAAGCCTAACTCTCAGGCGTGCAAGTCTATGCACATCTTTTGCTAACTTTTTATTTTTTTCCTCAACATGGATGGTACTACCCATAAACAACTTGCTTAAGGCCTCAACAACATTAGCCTTACCTGGGTGGTAAAGAATACTCATGTCATAATCCTTTAGTAATTCTAACCACCTCCTCTGTCTGAGATTAAGCTCTTTCTGAGTAAACACATACTGAAGGCTCTTGTGATTGGTGAACACATCCACATGAACACCATAAAGATAATGGCGCCATATTTTCAAAAAAAATACCACAATAGCCAATTCTAAATCATGGGTTGGGTAGTTCTTCTCATAAACTTTCAACTGTCTGGAGGCATAAGCTATAACCTTGCCATTTTGCATTACTACAAAACCCAAACCAACCCTAGATGCATCACAATACATCACAAAGCCTTGCGTACCTTCTGGTAAGGTCAATATTGGGGCAGTAGTCAACCACTTTTTTAATTCGTGTAAGTTTTGCTCACAAGCTTCAGACCATTGAAACTTCACTGTTTTCTGAGTCAACTTGGTCAAAGGGAACGAAATGGATGAGAACCCCTCTAAAAACCTTCTACAATAGCCAGCCAAACCCAAGAAACTCCTAATATCAGTTGGAGATATTGGTCTGGGCCAATTCTACACTGCCTCAATTTTCTGAGTATCAACTTTAATTCCCTCTCCAGACACAATGTGGACTAAGAATGCCACAGACTCAAGCCAAAACTCACATTTAGAGAACTTAGCATATAGCTCCTTATCTTTTGAAGTCTGGAGTACTATTCTGAGATGACTAGCATGATCTTCTTCATTCTTTGAATAGATTAGTATGTTATCAAATAAGACGATAACAAACATATCTAAATAAGGTTTGAAGACTCTATTCATAAGGTCCATGAACGTTGCTGGTGCATTAGTCAGGCCAAAAGACATGACCAAAAACTCGTAATGACCATAACGGGTCCTGAAAGCTATTTTTGGAATATCGCATTCCCTTACTCTTAATTGATGGTAGCCTGATCTGAGATTTATCTTAGAGAAATATGTGGCACCCTGAAGTTGATAGAATAAAACATCAATCCTTGGGAGAGGATATTTGTTCTTGATGATAACCTTGTTCAATTGGCGGTAATCTATACATATCCTAAGGGAACCATCTTTCTTTCTCACATACAAGATCGGAGCGCCCCAAGGTGAGACACTTGGTCGAATAAAGCCCTTATCTAAGAGATATTTTAACTGCTCTTTAAGCTCTTTCAACTATGTTGGTGCCATTCTATATGGCGGAATTGATATAGGACGAGTATCTGGAAGAAGGTCTATACTAAAGTCTATCTCTTTTTCAAGAGGGACTCCAGGGAGATCATCTGAAAAGAATTCTGGAAACTTTCTTACTACTGAAACTGACTGGATAAGAGGTATCTCAACACTAGCGTCATTAACTCGTACTAAGTGATAGACACACCCCTTAGAAACTAACTTTCTTTCCTTAAGGTACGAAATGAAATGGCCCTTACGCACTACTGAACTACTTTTCCACTCTAAGACTAGCTCATTTGGAAACTGAAACTTGACAACTCGAGTTCTACAATCAATTGAGGCATAACAGGCATAAAGTCAGTCCATAAAAAGAATGACATTAAAATCTAGCATGTCTAACTCAATTAAATCAGCCATGGTACACTTGTGATTGACGGAAATGGGACAATCACTATAGACTCTCTCTGCTAGAATAGACTCACCAACAGGTGTAGAAACACTGAATGGTTCACTAAGTTGCTCAGAAATAACATTAAAATTCATAGAAACATATGGAGTTACAAAAGACAAACTCACTCCTGGGTCTAGCAAAGCATAAATAGTAAAGTCAAAGACTTGGATCATACCAGTGACAACATCTGGCGAGTCTGCTTGCTCTTGGCGACTATTGATAGCATACAAGTTGTTTGTTCCTCCGCCAGTATTTGAAGTAGCTCCTCTAGGTGCAACTTTTTCTGGTGGAGCAACTGAAGAGGACTGAGCTTTATTACCCCCATTACTGTTTCCCTGCTTGTTCTTTGGACACTCTCGCATGAAATGCCCATTCTGACCATATTTGAAACAACCAGTGCAGCCCTCACGACATGTACCTGAGTGGTTCCTACCACACTTAGCACATGCAGGAGGCTTACTACCCCTTTGCGCCATGCTACCCTGAGAATAAACAGGTTTAGCTCTGAAATTCTGACTATTTTACTCACATTTGTTCTTAGGTGCAGGTGCACTAGCAGATGATGGACAGGACCCTTCTATTTCTGTTGGAAGGATGACCGGTTGGCATTACTCTTCTATTGTCCGGACTCGTTCCCTATCTTAGCTCTCTTGTTCTTAAACTCTTCTCTATCACTTAGCTTCTCTTCCTCAATCTGCTGCACACATACCATTAACCTTGAGATATCCATGTCACCTATCAGTATTGTATCCCTACCTTCTTTACTCGACAGACGAGCCAACCCAGCAACAAACAAGCTCATTCTACTCCTCATGTCCGCAACCATTTTCGGAGCATAACGGGACATTTGGGTGAACTTCAACCCATACTCATGAACACTCAAAGAATCTTGCTTGCTTAAGTGTGAGGAACTCTCGTACATTAGCCTCTTTTAGTTCTCGAGGAAAGAAACTCCCCAAGAAAGCCTCCTCAAAACAGGCCCAATTCACAAGTGGTGCATCCTCAGCTCTACCCTCTTTCCACTAATCAAACCAGGTCCTAGCAACATTCTTCAATTGATATGCAGCTAGCTCAACTCTCTCAGTATTAGCAACATGCATCATATCAAACACTTTTTCAGTTCATCAACAAAGTTCTTCGAATCCTCAGAAGTGCTTGAACCAGTGAAACTTGGAGGGTTCATCCTCAAGAACTCACAAATCCTTGAAGTTTCATCCCTCTCTTGTCGAACTCCTCTTTGCCGCCCAACCTGGTTAGTCACAACCTGACTTAGCATCCGGATAGCCTCACGGAACTCAGCATTAGTGACTTCCCCTTGCGGTTGCACTTCAAGTGCATTCGGTAACTCTTGCTCCTCAATATTCCTCCTAGCTGGATGACTCTTCACTGCTCTTCGTGGAGGCATGATTATCTGAAAAAACGTGCAAGCACAAATTAGAAGGAAATTAGAGATCAAACTCTAACGCACGAAATGAGTGTGAAAGAAGTGAGAAATTTTCCTAAGTGTTGCAGCCTCCTAATTATAGATGTGGCACGCTTCACACCGATAACTAGGACTCTACAGACACGGCTTCATAGACTCCCTAGGACTCTTGAACTCTGTGCTCTGATACCAAGTTTGTCACTCCCCGAGCCTACACCCCAGACGTGGCTGGCACTTGAGAACCATTGCTGTCCCCAAGAGAACCCTTGGCCTGGCTTACTTACTCAAAGAAATACTTAATTGAACAAAGACAAGTCTATGTAATAAACTAGAATGTTATAATGGAACATTCAACTTTGCCATTAAGGCAAACTCAAGTCTTAACATAAGATAATGACAATGAAAAGACTAAAGAACTAACGTCTGACTTTCTATGAAGCCTCTAAAACAACTGAGATGGATGTCGGGACAAGACCCCCAATCATCCTAACAAATGAAATATTGAAAAGAATCGAAAGCAATAAAAAGGAGTCCTCCGGAATGCAATGAGGCTTACAAACTGACTTTGGAGTGCTCACAGGATCAACGATGCGCTGGATGTCGATCATACATACCTATATCTACATCATAATATGATGCAGGCTAACTGGCATAAGTACATTGAATGTACGAGTATGTGAATTGGAATGTTAAATACAACATAGGCTTAAAAAGAATCTGAAAGAAACTGAAGAACTTACCTGGCTCAACTCAACTCAACATAACTGAATTCATTTCAATATAAAGCAGTTTAAAACAAATGTAATATAAAGAATAGTTGTTTAAAATATAATGTCAACTCTGTATGTATGCAAATATACATATAACTCTGAAATGTATGTAAAAAATATAAATATTGTGTATATAAGAATACAATAACTTATGTGGGAGTTTCTCTAACCGATAACCATCACGTAAGAGCTATTGTGATGATACAGCGTTTTGCCTCACGCTGCCAGGGCCGTCCTATACCTTGCCGGTGGTATATAACCTAAACTACTAAGTGAATCCACTAGTCTATGCTAAAAAACACTAAAGGAATCATCTAAAAAGTATGACCCTTTTCTACCCATGGTGGCTACATGGTTTATGGGGGATGTGAGTTGTCTGAACTCTCCTATATCGGTGATGAATACTACTCCCAAAAATAATATAATATTATCTCTTATGTTTTAAAAAAATACTTCTTCTGTGAATTGAGATTAGTGCTCAAAAAATTATCTCAAAGGCTATCTTGGAAATCAAAGTTTCCCCTCTTGCTTCATTTAGAAAGCGATTACTCTTTTCTGAAAACTAGCCCGAAGGCTCTTTGAAAATTGAGGTTTCCTTTCTTATTTAAATGTGAAAACATTTTAAACCCTTTGGGAATACATAGTCCCCATATACTTGTGAAGAAATGAACTTCAAGTTTTACTCTTTATTGAACTCAAAACTTAAGTCTTGAAACAAAGTTAAAACGTTTGCAAAAACTTTTGGAAAACTTTAAGAACTTCTCTAGACTTTGATCGTAACTGCTCTTGACTTGACTCTTAACTGGTCCTTGAATTGAATAATGGATTAAAGGATTTTTATTTGTGAGAGGAAGGATCACATGATGTTTAGGAATGATCTTAAGTAGCTAAACAAGAGAAAAGTCACGAAATCACCGTCTTGGAACAAGTCCGCGACGTGGAGGTGTTTTAAACAATTACTCGCGAAACTAAATCTTGAGAGAGGAATCCCCGTCCTAACGGTGACGTGGAGAAAATTTTTGGTCATTGGTGGAGCAAGTCCGCGACGCGGACTTGCGTGCCAGATCACGCTCGACTTTTTCCTTCTCCATTTTACATCCCCAATTCACCTAAATTCAAATATTTTTCTCAATAACTCTTTAGATTCAGATACCCAACATATGTACCTAAGAACCTAACTCAAAACAACTCTATAATTCGACTCAAAGATCTCATAAACTCCTCAATTCATCCCAATTCAAGAAAAACATTCAAATTCAAGAGTACATTTCAAGAACATCAACTTTCAAACTCTTTTAGGGCAAATTTCGCTGAACTAAACATGCTTGACGCGTGGGTGAACGAACCTAACTCTATGAAAGACTCACATACCTTGTAAGATGAATTCCTTGGCGAATCCACAACCAAAATCGATCGTTCTTGGCGAACCTTGAGCTTTTCCTCTCCTTTCTCCTCTTTTCTCTTTTCTCCAAGCCCTAGCGCGAATTTCCAATTGACTAAACTGATCTCCTTCTGATTTGACCCTTAATTAATTCACTAAAACAAATTAAATTAATTGGGTAAGAAAAAGACTAATTTACTCTTCTAAAAATCCAGTTTAGACTTTCCTTAATCCAACAGCCCAACTTCCAAAGGGCATAACTTACTCATACAAACTCGGAATCACGCAAAATCAATAGTGTTGGAAAGATCATTACAAGAGATTTCCAACCATATCTAGAAATACACCTAAGTCATCCTGATCTAGGAGTTATGGCCGTTTGAAGTTGACCAAAACTCAACTTTTCCTAACTTAAACAAATTTACAGATTTTCTTTCTTTCCAAAAATGACTCTTTCCAATTATTAGCTTCTTTCTAGTTATTTAAACTTGCGAGGTGTTACAGCACCCCAAATTATGTTCTGTAGTTTAGGGGCTGGCACTTTGCGCCATTCAGTGCGCCGGGGTCGCCTGCCCCATCCAATTTGCAGTCGGTTGCTCCGTTTGAGTTCCTTTGAACTGTACCTTCACTCCCTTTGATTCTAAACACTCTAAACTAATTATAAACACCTAGAAATCATTCATAACCTTGAATTCATAATTCAGATTCAAGGTAGAGTAAGAGTTAAGTCTTGAGAGTTTATTCAAACATTTCGAGAAAGTCCATATGAGTCTTCTACAATTTATAATAACTAGTTTCAAGACTCGAGCAAGTGATTATAAGAGTGGGGAGAATGTATTCATGAGTTTAATTTATCATCACAAGATCCTTCATATCATGAACCATAACTCTTGAATTCATAATTCAAATTCAAGAGAGAGTTGAGAGTAGAGTTTCAAGAAAGTCTTTGAGTTCAATTGTGAATCCTTTGAGATCAACTATCTATTTAAACTAAGTCTTGAGGAAGTAAGTATGAGAATGAGAAGAGTTGTATACATGAGTTCCATAAGGTTCTTTAGACCCTTGAGTCGAATGTTCATGCTCATAAATTCCGCATGAACTCCATACATTAAGTATCTTCGAGTTCTAAGTCTTTTAGCATTGAGTTCCTAACCCTTTGGAGATTATATTCCTAATTATGAGACTACTACATGTTACCCATGAATCCCTTGAGTTGAGTTGTGCATGCCTAATGTTTGCGTAATCAACAACACAACTTCCGATGCAGGTGGCTACGATCGTGCAATAGTATAATAACCCAACCAAGGGTTGGGGTCGAGTCCCAAGGGAGTCGGTGTAAAAATAGTGGGTAAGCGTGAACGAGCTAAATCTAATCATAGCTAAAGACTTTTTAGAAAATAAAAACATAACAAGTTAAATAGGGTGACACAAGCGTTAATTGTCTAATGGGAGTTTTTAAGCAAGAAACAACTAAAATAGTGAAAATAAGGAAAAATACAAGTATGGAGACGGGATTATTGGGATGTGATAGGAATACGGGATAGACTATATCATTGGGTACATGCTTTTGATAGTAAATTCATGGAGTATTTGTGACTAGGCTAGACTTTAAAGGAAATAAGCTCTCTCTCGAGCAACTTACCCCGTTTCAAGCGGGTTCCTCTCAGACACCCTCTTGCCGCATGAAGAACAGTCTCCGCCTTAACCCACTCACTCTCTCGAGCTGAGTGTGTGGACATGGGACTAGGGTTCACTCTCTCGAGATGAACCTCATGTCGACCCACTCACACTGGCCATCAATTTAGTGGTCTTAGTTTTACGACCTCTCTCTCAAGTAAGCCGAAAACACATATATGAGATTATATTTGCAACTACAACCTCATTAAGTTTATCCACAACCACTAAACGAAATCACATTTAAACTACGGATAGACTATCAGAAAGAAAGTCCCAACAACTAATCTAACCCATATTCACAAAATCACACCCCAAGAATTGGGGGTTTTAGCCACACATCAAGAGATAGAAATTTATACCTAAATGAGCTTGCATTCGAATGGGTATGACGATTTAAGTCTTGTTACAAGCCAAGAATGAAGAATCCAAGAGACCCAAGTCCAAATCCTTGGAGATGAAACCTTCTTCTTCTTTAAGTTTTCAAAACCCTATCCAAAACTTAGAGAGAATATCTCCAAAACTCTGTCTAAAACTTGATAATCTAAAAACCAGGTAAAACAAGGTACAACTCGCTACTAAGAATAAAAATTGAACTAGTATTTATTGTCTTCAGAAAATGTGCTCCGAAGGATCTTTCTGCGATGTTAGTAAGAACCGTCGATGCATTCGGCGATCCTCCCTTTGGTCTACTTTGTCACCTTTCATCAGTTGCCTTCAGCGTCTTTGTGTCCTAGATGATTGGGCAATGTAGCACTGCTTCGTGGAGTCGTTCGTCGATACTCCGACTGCTTCTTTTCACCGCCGATTTTATCCTTTCCTTCAGGGCTCAACACACTGAAACAAAAGGCGAATATGCGATCTGTTGGCGATTCGCCAAATGTGTTCGGCAATTCGCAGATCTTCGTTTCTTCATTTTTTTGGCTTCATTTTGCTCCTTTTTGCTAAGTAGTGTCCATGCTTTGCCTAAAACTTCAAATACCTAAAACTTAAAGGTTTTCATCAGATATCGAGATTAAACATGCATTTGAGGACACTAATTTCATCAAAATATAGCCCTAAATGAGTCTAAATCGTGGACTCATCAACACCCATAATTCCGCATGAACCCTATGAGTCGAGCAGTCTAGAGAGTTCTTAGAGTCTTTTCAAGAAGTCTTTTACAAATGCTTTAAACTTGTTTTAAGACTTGAGTTTTGAGTTGAGTAAAGAGTAAAGAGTAAAGAGTGAGGTTCATAATTTCTTCAAAAAAGTATATGGGGACTATGTATTCCCAAAGAATAATTTTTTTCACATTTAAACAAGAAAGGAAACACCGATTTCCAAAAGAGCCTTTGAGCTAGTTTTCAGTAAAGAGTAAATATTTTCCCATTTAAACAAGAAAGAAAACACCAATTTCCAAAAGAGCCTTTGAACTAGTTTTCAGTAAAGAGTAAATGCTTTCACATTTAAGCAAGAGAGAAAACACTGATTTCCAAGAAAGCCTTTGGGCTAGTTTTTGAGCAATTATCTCAAATCACAGAAAGAGTTATGTTTTTACACATATGAGCTAGTTATATTTTTGGGAGTAGTATTAAGCACCGATATGGGGGAGAGTTCAGATAACTCACAGCCTCCATAAACCATGTAGCCAACGTGGGTAGAAAAGGGTCATACTTTTTAGATAATTCCTTAGTTCTTTTTAGCATAGACTAGTAGATCCACTTAGTAGTTAGGTTCTATACCCCCGTCAAGGTATAGAAGGACCCTAGAAGCGTAAGGCAAAATGATGTATCATCACATAGCTCATAGTGATGTTTGTCGGTTAGAGAAACTCCCACAGAAATATTTTGTATTCTTATATACACAGAGTTTATTTTGTATTTTCATATACAAACAGAGTTTATTTTGTATCCTTGTATACAAACTGAGTATATTGTATTCTTAAATACATTGAGTTGCTTTCTACTATTTTAAAAGTTTCCTATATATTGCATCTCTTATTGT
This sequence comes from Solanum piurae, assembly GCA_029582685.1. Classification (NCBI taxonomy): domain Eukaryota; kingdom Viridiplantae; phylum Streptophyta; class Magnoliopsida; order Solanales; family Solanaceae; genus Solanum; species Solanum piurae. Next base: position 97,104 of record JAJOOO010003429.1, read on the forward strand.
TGCTCTATATTGAGTTGAGTATCCAGAGTTGAGTATCTAGAGTTTGAGTACCCAAAGTTGAGTGTCTCATTATTGAATTGAGCCTTATTTTACTAAGTTGAACATCCTATTATTGAGTTGAGCCTTATTTCACTGAGTTGAATATCTTATTAATGAGTTGAGCCTTATTTCACTAAGTTGAACATCCTATTATTAAGTTGAGCCTTATTTTACTGAGTTGAATATCTTGTTATTGAGTTGAGCCTTATTTCACTTAGTTGAACATCCTATTATTGAGTTGAGCCTTATTTCACTGAGTTGAACATCCTATTATTGAGTTGAGCCTTATTTCACTGAGTTGAACATCCTATTATTGAGTTGAACCTTATTTCACCGAGTTGAATATCTTATTATTGAATTGAGCCTTATTTCACTGAGTTGAATATCGTATCATTGAGTTGAGCCCTATTTTCTCTGAGTTGAGATGAACTATGTTTCTTTGAGTTGAGTTGAGTTGAGTTAAGTGAGTTGAGAAGAGGTAAGTATGTTGCTATTCCACCAGCTCAAGCTTATGTTATGCTTTAGAATTTCCCTTACACATGCTCGTACATTCCATGTACTGAGCCATTTGGCCTGCATCGTTTCATGATGCAGATACATGTATTCAGGATCATCAATAGGCGTTTCGTTGATACCACATGCAGTTCGAGTTAGCTATGGTGAGCCTCCTTGCTTTTGAAGGGTTTCACTTGTACTTTCAGTTATATCAGTTATTAGGATGTCGTGGGTCTTGTCCCGACTTCCATCTTTGTCAGTTAGAGGCTTCATAGATAGACAATAGAGTTTCAAAAGTTTGTTCATTTATTTTGTTAAATGTTTTAAAGACTTAAGTTGCCTATTTTATAGCGAGTTGAATATATTATTTTTATTCAGAGTTATTTATTTGAGTTAAAGACTTGTAATAGAGTTAAATGAATTGTATTCAGTTTTTAAGCTTTGTATGCTTGAGTTAGTCTTCCGCTTGTAGTCAGCCAGGATGAGGGTTCGTTTGGGGACCATTAATGGTTCTCAGTGCAGGCCACGTCTAGGGTGTAGACTCGGGTAGTGACAAAACATTATTGAAATTTTACAACCAGACTATGCCAAGTGGGATAGAAAATGTAGTATCAATACAAACAACACATAATATAATTTAGATAATCAGAAAAAAAAATGCAATATGACAGTTACACTACCCTACCTCTCTATTCACATACTCATACCCTCCCACATAAATATCACGACTAAGTTTTTTACTTGCGTCACCCCTACTTGTGATGTCACAATAATACATAATTGTAGCCTAACCCTTCTACCACATTAATATCCACATATATCAGGCCATTACCAGCCCTATCAAATAACATGATATCTTGTACAGCACTTTTGCCAACTGCCCTTTTTAGAACAGTAGATGAAACTGGCGCTTTAGACCAACTCATCCTTAGCCAACTAAACCCATAATCCATTACAAGATCAAGTTCATCATGACTAACACTAGGCAACTAAAGAATTGAGTCCTATAAGCTCAATCAATAGTCAAGACAATTATGCAGAATAATCTCTAAGAATTCAGTTATTAATGACCAATTAATATACCTTAATCGTTGCAAATAACAAATAACCCAGAATCCCAATCCTTATCCTGACTTACCGTAACATGATCCATATTCTACACAGCCACATACAAGACAAACCTGAGATCAACACACTTTCAAGTAACCCAGACCACTCAGGAATCCAACATGCAACAATTACATCATGCAAGAACAAATTAAGTCAACTCATAACACTTTAAACACATACTTTTTCCTCTCACGAAACCTAAATCAAATTATTAGTGTATTAGCGTGGTATCTGAGTCATTCTTAATTAATGTACCGGTGTGGTGTCCGATTCAATCATATATGGATATCCTCATACTAGGCGTGGTAGTCGAGCCACCGTTAGTATATACCATATGTGGTATTTGAGTCAACCATGTGATATCCTATACCAGGCGTGGTGTCCGAGTTAACTAGAAAACACAAAAAAGCATGCACAATCACAAACAACATTAACAATAACACTTGAAATCACAAGTCGCATAACCGACTAATTGCACAGAATTATGAACAAGTTATCATTACATATGCTTCCTATGTATTCTTTACCATGAATTGCATCAAAGATACTACAAAATCGTAAACATGCATGCATACATAAAACCTAAATCGGGATCACACTACCATCCTAACAAGGAAACTGAAGGCTAATTAAGAACTAGGGCACCACCCCCTAGCCATTACTTCATATCTACCCTAACAACACATAACAACAATCTCTAACCATCAAGAATTCGTTCCCGAAGGCCTATACATGCCAACTCCAAACTTCTACAAGATATTATGTGATAAAAGTAGTTCTAAATACTCAATTGAAATAAACCTAGCCTACCTGAATGTCAAGCAACAACTGATGAACCTTGCCTATGAATTTGACTCCGCAGAAGCAATATTTGTTAATGAGTATTTTTAAAATTTATAGAATTTCATTGCAACGACCCAAGAGCACCCCCTAGTCTTTACCGGCGTATTCGACCTCGAAGATACAAGCCCTTAACATTCGTCATAGCATGTATCATAGAATAAAATCACGGAAAATTTAAAACTTTTACTTTGGAAGTTCAACTTCACTTTATATATGAAAAATAGAATCTAACTTCGTCACAATGTACCATCTAGACATAGAAGTATCAAAAATGGGATTTAGCCCTTACATGAATAAGAAGTCTTGAAATAGGAAAGTACAACAATGTCTTTCAACATAAGCAAGGAACTAAACATAGAAGCTAGGTCATATGGTCTTGTCCTCGGACTTGAGGTCTCACCAACTTGGGGAAGCAACTCCAAGTGTCTTGAGAAGTAAGCTTGAATCCTCAACGGCCCGAACCTAAATGTTTGGGGAAAAGGGGAAAATATGGGTTAGTACAACACACGTACTAAGTATGGCTGCTATGCATAAAAACCATCGAAACATGCATAAAAGGACATTTAGTCAAAATATGCTTTTTACCAAGTAAATCCAATATGCACACAAAATAAGCATCATATTCCAAACCAACATAATATCATCCCAACATGTAGACAACCCAAGCAATACTAGTGCAATGCAAAGAATAGAACCCCATAACCCTATTCAAAGCCAAGTA
>JAJOOO010003430.1:0-105913 GCA_029582685.1 Solanum piurae
AAATATTTTTTAATAGTCTTTATACAAGGCTTGCTATTTCCAATACATCAAACCAAACAATGTATAAGAAATAATGCAAGCATAACTAATGCAAGCATTACTAATGCATGCATTACTAATGCATGCATTACTAATGCTTGCATTACTAATGCATGCATTACTAATACATCATATTCAGCATTATTCTTATACACTCTACCAAACGACCCCTAACTCCTTTTACAAAAGTGTAAACTGGCAAAGATCAGTTTAGACCCCAATTAATTACCCAAAAGCAAAATAAAATAATTGGGCAAGGAAAAGACCATAATGCCCTTCTAAAATCATGTGTAGACTTTCCTTATTTGAACAACCCAACTTCAAATGGGCATATCTCACTCATACGAACTTGGAATCGCGCAAAATCGGCGGCGTTGGAAATATTATTCCAAGATATTTCCTACGATAGTTGTAAACACACCTAACTCATCCTGAGCTAAGATTTATGCTCGTTTGAAGTTGACCAGAAACTCAACTTAACATACTTAACAAATTTTCCTTATTTTTATATTCTTTCCAAAAGTGACTATTTCCAATTCTTAACTTTTTCCTAGTTATTTCCATTTGCGAGATGTTACAATATCTCCCCCTTGGGAACATTCGTCCTTGAATGAGATTACTCTTAGTAGTCTAAGGGAGTAATTGTAACACCTCGCAACTAGAAAAGAACTAGAAAGAAGTTTAAAATCTGGAAATAGTCATTTTTGAAAAGTATAAGGAAATCTGGAAAATTTCAGGTAAGTCAAAGTGAGTTTTTGGTCAATTTCAAATGATCATAAATCCTATCTTAGTATGAGTTAGGTGTATTTATTGATATGTTTGGAAAGCTCTTGGAATTATCTTTCCAACACCTCCAAGTTTGCGCGATTCTGAGTTCGGATGAGTGAGTAATGCCCTTTGGAAGTTGGGCTGTTGGTTTAAGGAAAGTCCAAATCCGGATTTTTAAGGGTAGTTTGGTATTTTCCTTACCCTTTTTATTTTAATTCATTTTAATGAATTAATCAAGGGTCTAAACTGAACTTGGTCAGTTTAACGCTTTTGGAAAAGAGTTAGGGTTTTAGAGAAGAGGAAAGAAGAGGAGAAAAGAGAAGGAGAAGCAAGGAGATCGTCGAGTTTAGCTTGTGGAATTCGTCGGGGGTTATCCCTACAAGGTATGTGAGATCACATAGCATTGGGTTAGTTCACCCACGCTCCTAGCATGTTTAATTCAGCGTATTTTCGTTCTAAAATGATTGAGAATTGGATGTTTTTGATAGTTGTTCTTTAATTGATTTCGTTCTTGAATATGAGTTGGGATTTAGGAGTTTCTTGATGATTAAGTGTTGTTTCCCTGAGTTGTTTGAGTTAGATTTTGTGTATATGATTTGGGTACATGAATCTAAAGTGTATTTGAAAAAAAAAATGAATTAAAATGATTTAAGGTCAGGAAACGCGAACAAAAGTTCATCTGAATTTTGCATGAAGGGAGGCTAGCGCGATGCGCCCTCATAGTGCCAGGAGGGCTGGGGCTGCGCACCAGCAGTGCGCCAGAAATGAGCCCCAGTAAATTGGGGCCTGGTGCGGCGCGTTGGGACGCGCCTGGATCGGCGTTTTTCACCAGTTTATCATTGTTCAGCCTATTTAAGTTATTCTAAGGTGTCCTAACACTTTCCATTGATCCTAACTACTCTAAATGACTTCTAGACATCTAGAAATCATCCGTAAACATGAATCATAGCCTTGAATCCATAAATTCAAATTCAAGGAAAGTCAAGAGTCAAGTCTAGGAAGTTTTCAGAGTCTTTTACAAATGTTTTAACTTTTTTTTAATACTTAAGTTTTGAGTTGAGTAAATAAGTAAAATTGAAGTCATTTTCTTCAAAGAAGTATATGGGGACTATGTATTCCCAAAGAGATATAAAAATATTTTCACATTTTAAATAAGAACGGAAACTAAGATTTCCAAAGAGCTTTCGGGCTAGTTTTCGTAAAAGGGAAATAACTTTCTAAATGAAGCAAGAAGGGAAACTGAGATATCCAAGATAGCCTTTGAGCTAAGTTTTTGAGCACTAATCTCAAATCACAGAAAGACGTATGTTTTTAAAACATAAAGAGCTAGTATATTTTGGGAGTAGTATTGAGCACCGAATTGGGCGCGAGAATGAGTTCAGATAACTCACGTCTCCATAAAACCATATAGCCACCACGGGTAGGAAAGGGTCATACTTTTTAGATGAACCCTTTTCACAATAGACTAGTGGATCCACTTAGTAGTTCAGGTCCTATACCTTTGACCGGGTATAGGATGCGCTGGCAGCATGAGGTAGATCGTTGTATCATCACTATAGCTCTTATGTGATGGTTGTCGGTTAGAAAAACTCTCACATAAGTTATTGTATTTTTATATACATCACTTTATTGTATTTTTACATACATCTCAGAGTTATATGTATCTTTGCCTACACACAGAGTTGACATCATGATTTTAAACAACTTTTCTTTATATTGCACTTGTTTTAAACTGCTTTATAATGAAATGAGTTCAGTAAGTATTCATGAGTTGAGAAGAGCCAAGGTAAGTTCTTTAGTTTCTTTCAGATTCTTTCAAGCCTATGTTGTTTTAGCATTCCAATTCGCATACTCGTACATTCAATGTACTGATGCCAGTTGGCCTGCATCGTATTATGATGCAGACGCAGGTAACTAGGATCGGCATTCCGGTGCATCATTGATCCAGTGAGCAGTTCAGAGTCTGTTTCTGAGCCTCCTTGCATTCCAGAGGACTCCTTTATTGCTTTCAGTATGTCCTTTATTTGGATGTTGTGGGGACTTGTCCCAACATCCATCTCAGTTATTAGAGGCTTCATAAATAGATAGTTTGTAGTGCAATTGTCTTTACATTATCATTCAGATGTTGTTTAAAGACTGAGTTGCCATTTTGGCTAAACTATTATTTCTTAAGTTATGCATGAGTTATATTTTTCTTATGCTTAAGTCTTCCGATGAGTTAAGTAAGCCAGGTCAAGGGCTCTCTTGGGGCCAGCAATGGTCTTCTAGTGTCAGTCCCGCCCAGGGTGTAGGCTCGGGGTGTGACAAACTTGGTATCAGAGCACAGAGTTCAAGAGTCCTAGGGAGTCTATGAAGCCGTGTCTGTAGAGTCTTTGTTATCGGTGTGAAGCACGCCACATATATAATTAGGAGGCTGCAACATTTAGGAATTTCTTTACTTCTTTCACACTCATTTTGTGCATTAGAGTTTATCTCTAAAAAGTTTCCCTCTAATTCATGCTTGCGCTTGTTTTTAGATAATTATGCCTCCATGAAGAGCTGTCAAAGTAAGTCCTGCTAGGCGTAATGTTGAGAAGCAAGAGTTACCTAATGCACCTGAAGTGCAACCGCAAGGAGAAGTTACTAATGATGAGTTTAGAGAGGCTATAAGGATGCTCTGTCAAGTTTTGACTAACCAAGTTGGGCAGCAGAGAGGAGCTCGGCAAGAAGAGGCTGACACTTCAAGGATTCGTGAGTTCTTGAGGATGAACCCTCCAAGTTTTACTGGTTCAAGCACTTCTGAGGACGCACAGAACTTTGTTGATGAATTGAAGAATATATTTGAGGTTATGCATGTTACGGATACTGTGAGAGTTGAGTTAGCTGCATATCAGATGAAAAATATTGCTAAGACTTGGTTTGATCAGTGGAAAGGGGGTAGATTTGAGGATGCACCACCTGCGAGTTGGGCATGTTTTGAAGAGGCTTTCTTGGGGCGTTTATTTCCCCAAGAATTGAAAGAGGCTAAGGTACGGGAATTTCTAACACTTAAGCAGGATTCTCTAAGTGTACATGAGTATGGGTTGAAGTTCACCCAACTGTCTCGCTATGCTCGGGAAATGGTTGTGGACATGAGGAGTAGGATGAGTTTGTTTGTTGCTGGGTTGTCCCGTCTATCAAGCAAAGAGGACCAGGCAGCAATGCTTATCGGGGACATGGACATTTCAAGGTTGATGGTCTATGTGCAGCAGGTAGAGGAAGAGAAGCTGAGAGATAGAGAGGAGTTCAAGAACAAGAGGGCTAAGACAGGGAACAAGTCCGGGAAGCAGAAGAATAATGCCAACCGGTCATCTTTCCAACAGAACCAAAAGGGAAATGCTCCATCATCTTCTAGTGTACCTACACCTAAGAACAAGGGTGAGTACTATGGTCAGAATACTATAGCTAAGCATGCCTATTCTCAGGTCAGTGTGGTGCAAGGGGGTAGTAAGCCTTCTGCCTGCGCCAAGTGTGGTAGGAACCATTCAGGTGTGTGTCGTGAGGGCTCCACTGGTTGTTTCAAGTGTGGCCAGACGGGGCATTTCATGTGAGAGTGTCCAAAGAGCAAGCAGGGAAATGGTAATAGGGGCAACAAACCTTAGTCTTCTTCAGTTGCTCCACCAGACAGAGTTGCACCTAGAGGGGCTACTTCCGATACTGGAAAAGGAACAAACCGCTTGTATGCTATCAACAGTCGCCAAGATCAAGAGGATTCACCAGATGTTGTCACTGGTATGATTCAAGTCTTTGACTTTACTATTTATGACTTGCTAGATCCAGGAGCGAGTTTATATTTTGTAACTCCATATGTTTCTATGAACTTTGATGTTATTCTTGAGCAACTTAGTGAACCATTCAGTGTCTCTACGCCTGTTGGTGAGTCTATTCTAACAGAGAGAGTCTATCGTGATTGTCCCATTTCTGTCAATCACAAAAGTACCATGGTTTATTTAATTGAGTTAGACATGGTAGATTTTGATGTCATTCTTTGTATGGACTGGCTTCATGCATGTTATGCCTTAGTTGATTGTAGAAATCGAGTAGTCAAGTTTCAGTTTCCAAATGAGCCAGTCTTAGAGTGGAAAAGTAGTTCAACAGTGCCTAAGGGTAGTTTCATTTCGTACCTTAAGGCAAGAAAGTTAGTTTCTAAGGGGTGTGTCTATCACTTAGTCTGAGTTAATGACTCAAGTGTTGAGGTACTTCATATTCAGTCAGTTCCAGTAGTAAAAGAGTTTCTAGAAGTCTTTCCAGATGATCTTCCCAGAGTCCCTTCGGAGAGAGAGATAGACTTCGGTATAGATATTTTTCCAGATACTCCTCCTATATCTATTCCGCCATACAGAATGGCACCAGCAGAGTTGAAAGAGTTGAAAGAGCATTTAAATGATCTTTTAGATAAGGGTTTCATTTGACCAAGTGTCTCACCTTGGGGCACTCCGGTCTTATTTGTAAGAAAGAAGAATGGTTCCCTTAGGATGTGTATAGATTACCGTCAGTTGAATAAGGTTACCACCAAGAATAAGTATCCTTTTCCGAGAATTGATGATCTTTTCGATCAGCTTAGGGTGCTTCTTGTTTTTCGAAAATAGACCTCAAATCAGGTTACCATCAGTTGAGAGTAAGGGAATGTGATATTTCCAATACAACATTCAGGACCCGTTATGGTCATTATGAGTTTCTGGTCATGCCCTTTGGTTTGACTAATGCACCAGCAACGTTCATGAATTTTATGAACATAGTCTTCAAACCTTATTTAGATATGTTTGATATCGTCTTCATTGATGACATACTAATCTATTAAAGAAATGAAGAAGATCATGTTAGCCACCTCAGAATAGTTCTTCAGACTTTGAAAGATAGAGAATTGTATGCCAAGTTCTCTAAGTGTGATTTTTGGCTTGAATATGTGTCATTCTTAGGCCATATTGTGTCTGGAGAGGGAATTAAGGTTGATACTCAAAAAATTAAGGCAGTGCAGAATTGGTCTAGACCCACATCTCCAACTAATATTAGGAGTTTCTTGGGCTTGGCTGGATATTATAAAAGGTTTGTAGAGGGGTTCTCATCTATTTCGTCCCCTTTGACCAAGTTGACTCAGAAGACAGTGAAATTTTTAATGGTCTGAAGCTTGTGAGAAAAATTTCAGGATTTGAAGAAGAGGTTGACTACTGCTCCAGTTTTGACCTTACCAGAAAGTACTTAAGGTTTTGTGGTGTATTGTGATGCATCTAGATTTGGTTTGGGTTGTGTGTTAATGCAGAAGAGCAAAGTTATAGCTTATGCCTCCAGACAGTTGAAAGTTCATGAGAAGAACTATCCAACCCATTACTTAGAGTTGGAGGCCGTAGTATTTGCTTTGAAGATATGGCGTCACTATTTGTATGGTGTTCATGTTGATGTATTCACCGATCACAAGAGCCTTCAACATGTGTTCGCTCAGAAAAAGCTTAATCTCAGACAAAGGAGGTGGTTAGAATTACTCAAGGATTATGACATGAGTATTCTCTATCATCCAGGTAAGGCTAATGTTGTTGCTGATGCTTTAAGCAAGTTGTCTATGGGTAGCACCTCCTATGTTAGGAAGAAAAGAGAGAGTTAGCGAAAGATGTGCATAGACTTGCATGATTAGGAGTCCGACTAATGGATTCCACAGAAGGAGGAGTAGTGGTGTTGAATGGGGCTGAATCTTCATTAGTGTCAGAAGTTAAATAAAAGCAAGACCAAGATCCTATTTTGCTTGAATTTAAGGCAAATGTTCATAAGCAAAAATTATTAGCTTTTGGTGTATTGAGATATCAAGGTAGATTGTGTGTACCTATGGTGGATGGACTCCAAGAGAGGATCATGGAAGAAGCTTATAGCTTCATATATTCCATTCATCCGAGTTCCACAAAGATGTATCGTGACTTGAGAGAAGTTTATTGGTGGAATTACATGAAGAAGGGCATTGCTGAATTTGTTGCTAAGTGTCCAAATTGCCAACAAGTGAAAGTACAACACCAAAGGCTCAGTGGTTTGGCTCAGAATATAGAACTTCTGGAATGGAAGTGAGAGATGATTAATATGGATTTCATCACAGGTTTGCCAAGGTCTCGCACACAACATAATTTATTTGGGTGATTGTCAACAGAATGACAAAATCAACCCACTTTTTGTTGGTAAAGACTAGCCATTCAGCAGAAGATTATGCCAGATTATATATTCAGGAGGTGGTAAGATTTCATGGAGTCCCAGTCTCCATTATTTCAGATAGAGGTGCACAATTTACTGCAGAGTTCTAGAAATCTTTTTAGAAAGGCTTGGGTTCAAAGGTGAACTTAAGTACTATCTTTCATCCTCAGACTGATGAGGAAGCAGAGTGCACTATTCAGACATTAGAAGATATGTTAAGGGCTTGTGTGACTGATTTCGAAGGAAATTGGGATGATCACCTACCTCTCATTGAGTTTGTTTACAACAACAGTTACCACTCTAGCATCCAAATGGATCATTATGAAGCTCTTTATGGGAGAAGATGCAGATCTTCTATTGTATGGTTTGAAGTTGGTGAAGCAGGGTTGATAGGACCAGATTTAGTTCACCAAGCTATGTAGAAGGTGAAAGTGATTCAAGAAAGGTTGAAAATGGCACAGAGTCATCAAAAATCCTACACTGATGTTAGGAGAAGGGTGTTAGAGTTCGAAGTAGATGATTGGGTATATTTGGAAGTTTCACCCATGAAGGGTGTTATGAGGTTTGGTAAGAAGGGAAAACTTAGTCCCTGGTATATTGGACCTTATCGCATAGCTAAGAGGATTGGCAATGTAGCTTATGAGTTAGAGCTACCACAGGAATTAGCAGTGGTTCATCCGGTATTTCACATTTCCATGTTGAAGTAGTGTATGGGTGATCCTTCATTGATCATACCAACTGAAAATATTGGGATCAAGGATAACTTATCTTATGAAGAGATTCCGGTTCAGATTCTAGATCGCCAAGTTCGCAAGTTGAGGACTAAAGAAATAGCATCAGTAAAAGTCCTTTGGAGGAACCAATTTGTTGAAGAAGCTACTTGTGAAGCTGGAGAGGATAAGAAGAAAAGATATCCACATCTCTTTGAGTCCGGGGAAAATGCAGACCAAGGTACTAATTCTCTTCTTAGTGCTCTTTAAATTATGTGTGAGCATGTTGTTTTGTTTGCATTTGCTTGTTGGGTGTTGAGTTTGATGTTGCACCCTAAGCCTAGTAAGAGTAATCTCATTCGAGGACGAATGTTCCCAAGAGGGAGATATTGTAACACCTCGCAGCTAGAAAATCTGGAAATAGTCATTTTTGAAAAGTCTAAGGAAATCTGGAAAATTTCAGGTAAGTCAAAGTGAGTTTTTGGTCAACTTCAAATGATCATAAATCCTAGCTCAAGATGAGTTAGGTGAAGTTCTGGATATGGTTGGAAAGCTCTTGGAATGATCTTTCCAACGCCGCCAAGTTTGCGCTATTGCGAGTTCAGATGAGTGAGTTATGCCCTTTGGAATTGGGTTGTTTGTTTAAGAAAAGTCCAAATCCGGATTTTTAAGAGTAGTTTGGTCTTTTCCTTACCCTTTTTATTTTAATTAATTTTAGTGATTTAATCAAGGGTCTAAACTGAACTTGGTCAGTTTTATGCTTTGGAAAAGAGTTAGGGTTTTAGAGAAGAAGAAAGAAGAGGAGAAAAGAGAAGGAGAAGCAAGGAGATCATCGAGTTTAGCTTGTGGAATTCGTCGGGGGTGATCCCTACAAGGTATGTGAGATCACATAGCGTTGGGTTAGTTTACCCACGTGCCTAGCATGTTTAATTCAGTGTATTTTCATCCTAAAATGATTGAGAATTGGACGTTTTTTATAGTTGTTCTTGAATTTATTTTGTTCTTGAATATGAGTTGGGATTTAGGAGTTTCTTGATGATTAAGTGTTGTTTCCCTGAGTTGTTTGAGTTAGATATTGTGTATATGATTTGGGTACATGAATCTAAAGTGTATTTGGGGAAAAAGAATCGAATTAAAACGATTTAGGGTCAGGAAACATGATCAAAAGTTCATTTGAATTTTGCCTGAAGAAAGGCTGGCGCGATGCGCCCCCATAGCTCCAGGAGGGCTGGGGCTGCGCGCCAGCAGTGCGCCATAAATGAGCCCTAGTAAATTGGGGACGAGCGCGGCGCTCCAGGGATGAGCGGGGCGCGCCAGGGACGCACCCGGATCGGCGTTTTTCACTAGTTTTTCATCGTTCAGCCTATTTAAGTTATTCTAAGGTGTCCTAACACTTTTCATTGATCTAAGTACACTAAGTGACTTCTAGACATCTAGAAATCATCCATAAACATGAATCATAGCCTTGAATCCATAAATTCAAATTCAAGGAAAGTCAAGAGCCAAGTCTAGGAAGTTTTCAGAGTCTTTTCAAAAGCCTTCTACAAATGTTTTAACTTTGTTTTAAGACTTAAGTTTTGAGTTGAGTAAAGAAGTAAAATTGAAGTCATTTCTTCAAAGAAGTATATGGGGACTATGTATTCCCAAAGAGATATAAAAAATATTTTCACATTTTAAATAAGAACAGAAACTGAGATTTCCAAAGAGCCTTCGGGCTAGTTTTCAGAAAATAGAAATAACTTTCTAAATGAAGCAAGAAAGGAAACTGAGATTTCCAAGATAGCCTTTGAGCTAAGTTTTTGAGCACTAATCTCAAATCACAGAAAGAAGTATGTTTTAAAAACATAAAGAGCTAGTATATTTTGGGAGTAGTATTGAGCATCGAATTGGGGGTGAGCATGAGTTAAGATGACTCACGTCTCCATAAAACCATGTAGCCACCATGGGTAGGAAAGGGTCATACTTTTTAGATGAACCCTTTTCACAATAGACTAGTGGATCCACTTAGTAGTTCAGGTCCTATACCTTTGGCCGTGTATAGGATGCGCTGGAAGCGTGAGGTAGATCGTTGTATCATCACTATGGCTCTTATGTGATGGTTGTCGGTTAGAGAAACTCCCACAGAAGTTATTGTATTTTTATATACATCACTTTATTATATTTTTACATACATCGCAGAGTTATATGTATCTTTGCATACACACAGAGTTGACATCATGATTTTAAACAGCTTTTCTTTAAATTGCACTTGTTTTAAACTGCTTTATAATGAAATGAGTTTAGTAAGTATTCATGAGTTGAGAAGAGCCATGGTAAGTTCTTCAGTTTCTTTTAGATTCTTTCAAGCCTATGTTGTTTTAGCATTCCAACTCGCATACTCGTACATTCAATGTACTGATGTCATTTCATCTGCATTGTATTAAGATGCAGATGTAGGTAACTAGGATCGGCATTCCGGTGCATCGGTGATCTAGTGAGCAGTTCAGAGTCTGTTGGTGAGCCTCCTTGCATTTCGGAGGACTCCTTTATTGCTTTCAGTATTTCCTTTATTTGGATGTTGTGGGGTTTGTCCCAACATCCATCTCAGTTATTAGAGGTATCATAGATAGACAGTTAGTAGTTCAGTTTTCTTACATTATCATTCAGATGTTGTTTAAAGACTGAATTGCCATTTAGGCTAAACTATTATTTCTTAAGTTATGCATGAGTTATATTTTTCTTATGCTTAAGTCTTCCGCTGAGTTAAGTAAGCCAGGCCAAGGGTTCGTTTGGGGTCAGCAATGGTCTTCGAGTGCCAGTCCCGCCCAGGGTATAGGCTCAGGATGTGACAGTAACATCAAACATGCAGTTTAAACACCCATCAAGAAAAGCAAACACAACATGCTAACTTATAAATAAAATGCCAAGAAAAAAATTAGTACCTTAATTTGGAACTTCTCCGGATTCGAAGAGATGTGGATATCTCTTCTTCATATCCTCCTCAGCTTCCCAAGTAGCTTCCTCAACAAATTGATTCCTCCAAAGAACTTTGACTGATGCTACTTCTTTGGTCCTCAACTTGTGAACTTGACGATCTAGAATCTGGACTGGAATCTCTTCATAAGATAAGCTATCCTTGATCCCAATATCTTAAGTTGGTATGATCAATGAAGGATCGCCTATGCACTTCTTCAACATGGAGATGTGAAATACCGAATGGACCGCGGCTAACTCTTGTGGTAGCTACAACTCATAAGTTACATTACCTACCCTTTTTTATATTCTGTAAGGGCCAATATAGCGGACACTAAGCTTCCCCTTCTTACCAAATCTCATAACATCCTTCTTGGTTGAAACTTTCAAGTATACCTAATCATCTACTTCAAACTAACTCCCTTCTCCTAACATCAGTGTAGGATTTCTAACGACTCTGCGCCATTTTCAACCTCTCTTGAATCACTTTCACCTTCTCCATAGATTTATGAACTAAGTCTGGTCCTATCAACCCAACTTTACCAACTTCGAACCATCCAATAGGAGATCTGTATCTTCTCTCATAAAGAGCTTCATAAGAAGCCATTTGGATGCTAGAGTGGTAACTATTGTTGTAAGAAAATTCAATAAGAGGTAGGTGCTCATCTCAATTACCTTTGAAATCAATCACACAAGCCCTCAACATATCCTCTAAGGTATGAATAGTATGCTCTGCTTTCTCATTTGTCTGATGATGAAAGGCAGTACTTAAGTTCGCCTTTGAACCCAAGCCTTTTTGGAATGACTTCCAAAACTGTGCAGTAAATTGCACACCTTTCTGAAATAATGGAGACCGGAACTCCATGAAGTCTAACTACCTCTTGAAGATACAACTTGGCATAGTCCTCTGCTGAATCAGTGGTCTTTACCGGCAAAAAGTGGGATGATTTTTTCATTCTATCAATAATCACCCAAATAGAATCATGTTGTCTGCGACACCTTGGAAAACTTTATGATGAAGTCCATATTAATCATCTCCCACTTCCATTCCCGAAGTTCTATATTCTTAGCCATACCACCTGGCCTTTGATGCTCTACTTCAACATGTTGGCAATTTGGACACTTAGCCACAAACTCTGCAATGCCCTTCTTCATACTACTCCACCAATAAACCTCTCTCAAATCGCGATACTTCTTTGTGGAACTCGGATGAATGGAATATCTGGAGCTATGAGCCTCCTCCATGATCCTCTCTTAGAGTTCATCCACTCTTGGTACACACAATCTACCTTGATATCTCAATACATCATCTCCCCCTTGTTCAAAAGCCATTACTTTTTGCTTATGAACATTTGCCTTCAATTCAAGCAAAATAAGGTCTTGGTTATACTTTTCTTTTACTTCTGACACTAATGATGATTCAACCCCATTCATCACCACTAATCCTCCTTCTGTGGAATCCATTAGTCGGACTCCCAAGCGTGCAAGTATGTGCACATCTTTCGCTAGCTCTTATTATCTTCCTTAAAACGGGAGGTACTACCCATAGACAACCTGCTCAAGGCATCAACAATAACATTAGCCTTACCTGGGTGATAAAGAATACTCAAGTCATAATCCTTGAGTAATTCTAACCACCTCCTTTGTCTGAGATTAAGCTTTTTCTAAGTAAATACATACTGAAGACTCTTGTGATCGGTGAACACGTCCACATGAACACCATAAAGATAATGGCGCCATATTTTCAAAGCAAATACTACGACAGCCAACTCTAGATCGTGGGTTAGGTAGTTCCTCTTATGTACTGTCAACTGTCTGGAGGTATAAGTTGTAACTTTGCCATTCTACATTAACACACAACCCAAAACAACTCTAGCCGCATCATAATATACAATAAAGCCTTGCGTACCTTCTGGTAAGGTCAATACTGGGGAAGTAGTCAACTTCTTTTTCAATTCTTGAAAGCTTTTCTCACAAGATTCAGACCATTGAAACTTCACTATTTTTTTAGTCAACTTGGTTAAAGGGGACGAAATAGATGAGAACCACTCTACGAACCTTCTATAATATCCAGCCAACCCCAAGAAACTCCTAATATCAGTTGGAAATGTGGGTCTATGCCAATTCTGCACTGCCTCTGGTTATCAACTTTAATTCCCTCTTCACACAATGTGGCCTAAGAATTCCACAGACTCAAGCCAAAACTCACACTTAGAGAAACTGACATATAACTCTCTATCATTTAAAGTTTGGAGAACTATTCTGAGATGACTAGCATGATCTTCTTCATTCCTTGAATAGATTAGTATGTCATCAATGAATACGAAAACAAACATATCTAAATAAGTTTTGAATGCTCTATTCATAAGGTCCATGAATGTTGCAGGCGCATTGATCAAACCAAAGGACATAACTAAGAACTCATAATGACCATAACGGGTCCTGAATGCTGTCTTTGGAATGTCACATTCCCTTACTCTTAACTGATGGTAGCCCGATCTGAGATCTATCTTAGAGAAACAAGTAGCACCCTGAAGTTATACGAAAAGATCATCAATTCTCAGAAGAGGGTATTTGTTCTTGATGGTAACCTTGTTCAACTGACGGTAATGTATACACATCCTAAGGGAACCATCATTCTTCCTCACAAACAAGACCAGAGCGCCCCAAGGTGAGACACTTGGTCAAATAAAACCCTTATCAAGGAGATCTTTCAACTGCTCTTTAAGGTCTTTCAACTCTGTTGATGCCATTCTATATGGAGGAATAGATATAGGACGAGTATATGGGAGAACATCTATACCGAAGTCTATCTCTCTCAGGAGGGACTCCAGGAAAATAATTTGGAAAGACTTCTTGAAACACCTTTACTACTGAAACTGACTGAATATAAGGTATGTCAACACAAGAGTCATTAACTCGGACTAAGTGATAGACACACCCCTTAGAAACTAACTTCTTTGTCTTAAGGTACGAAATGAAACGACCTTTAGGCACTACTGAACTACTTTTCCACTCTAAGACTGGCTCATTTGGAAACTGAAACTTGACAACTCGAGTTCTACAATCAACAGAGGCATAACTGGCATGAAGCTAGTCCATACCAAGAATGACATCAAAATCAACCATGTCTAACTCAATTAAATCATCTATGGTGCTTTTGTGATTGACAGAAATGGGACACTTATGATAGACTCTCTCTGCTAGAATAGACTCACCAACAGGTGTAGAAACACTGAATGGTTCACTAAGTTGGTCAGGAATAACATCAAAATTCATTGCAACATACGGAGTTACAAAGGATAAACTGTCTCCTAGATCTAGCAAAGCATAAACAGTAAAGTTAATGACTTAGATCATACCAGTGACAACATCTGGCGAATCATCTTGCTCTTGCCGACTATTGATAACATATAGATGGTTGGTTCCTCCGCTAGTATTGAAAGTATCCCCTCTAGGTGTAGCTCTATTTGGTGGATCAACTGAAAAAGACTGGGCTTTATTGCCCCTATTACCACTACCCTGCTTGTTCTTTGTACATTCTCTCATGAAGTGACCGTTCTGGCCACACTTAAAGCAACCAGTGGAGCCATCACGACACGTCCCTGAGTGGTTTCTACCATACTTAGCACATGCAGGAGGCTTACTACCCCCTTTCGCCATACTACCCTGAGAATGGGCAGGTTTGGTTCTGAATTTCTGACTATTGTACTCACTCTTATTCTTTGGTGCAGGTGTACTAGCAGATGATGGGGTAGGTCCCTTCTGTTTCTGTTGGAAGGATGACCGGTTGGCATTATTCTTCTGCTGCCCAAACTCATTCCCTCTCTTAGCTCTCTTATTCTTAAACTCTTCTCTATCCCTGAGCTTTTCCTCCTCAACTTGTTGCACATGGATCATTAGCCTTTCTATATCCATATCCCATATTAGCATGGCTACCTTGCCCTCTTTACTTGACAGGTGGGATAACCCAGCAACAAAAAGAACCATCCTGCTTCTCGTATCCGCAACCATCGGGAAGGTTAGGTAAACTACAGACTGTACTCATGAACACTCATAGATTCCTTCTTAAGAGTGAAGAATTCTCTTACCTTTGCTTCTCTTAGATCACGGGGAAAGAAACGCCCCATGAAAGCACTCTCAAACAACCCAACTCACAATCGGTTACGCGCAAGCATGAATGAGAAGAAACTTTTTAGAGATAAAACTCTAACGCACAAAATGAATATGAAAGAAGTGAGATAGTTCCTAAGTGTTGCAGCCTCTTAATTATAGATGTGGCGCGCTTCACACCGATAACTAGGACTCTACAGACACAGCTTCATAGACTCCCTAGGACTCTTGAACTTTGTGCTCTGATATCAAGTTTGTCAGCCCCTGAGCCTACACCCTAGGTGGGACTGGCACTCAAGAACCATTGTTGGCCCCAAGCGCACCCTTGTCCTGGCTTACTTACTCAGCGAAAGACTTAACTTAACAAAGATAACTCATATAAAACTTAGAATGTTATAAAGAAAACATTCAACTAGCCAATAAGGCAAACTCATGTCTCAACATAAGATAATGAAATAAAAGACTAAAGAACTAATATATGACTGTCTATGAAGCCTCTAAACAACTAAGATGGATGTCGAGACAAGACCCACGACATCCTAATGAACTAATAATAATACTAAAAGCAATAAAAGGGATCCTCCAAAAAGTAAGGAGGCTCACCACAAGACTCTGAGTGCTCAACTGGATCAACGATGCGCTGGATACTGATCCCAGTTACCTGTGTCTGTATCATAATAAGATGTAGGCCAAATGGCATCTGTACATTGAATGTACAAGTATGCGAGGGGAATTCTAAAACAGGACATAAGCTTGAAAGGAACTGAAGAACATACCTGGCTCAACTCAACTCAAACTTAACTGATCTCATTTCAATATAAAGAAGTTTAAAACAAGTGCACTATAAACAAAAACCGTTTAAAACATCATTGTCAACTCTGTGTATTTGGAAATACAATAATACTCTGTGTGTAAGAAAAGATACAATATAACTCTGAAATGTATGGAAAAAAAACATATAAACTGTGTATATAAGAATACAATTACTTCTATGGGAGTTTCTCTAACCGACAACTATCACGTAAGAGCTATTGTGATGATACAAGATTTTGCCTTACACTGCCAAGGCCATCCTATACCTTGCCGAGGGTATAGATCCTGAACTACTAAGTAGATCCACTAGTCTATGCTAAAAACACTAAGGAATCATCTAAAAATTATGACCTTTTTGTACCCATGGTGGCTGCATGGTGTATGGGGGCTGTGAGTGTCTGAACTCTCCCCCATATCGGTACTCAATACTACTCCCAAGATATGATACTAGCTCTTATGTTTAAAAGCATACTTCTTTCTGTGATTTGAGATAATTGCTCAAAAACTTAGATCAAAGGCTATCTTGGAAATCAAAGTTTCCTCTCTTGCTTAATTGTGAAAGCTTTTACTCTTTTCTAAAAATTAGCTCAAAGGCTCTTTGGAATCAAGGTTTCCTTTTCTTGTTTAAATGTGAAAAACAATTTAAACTCTTTGGGAATACATAGTCCCCATATACTTTTGAAGAAATTAACTTCAATCTTTACTCTTTACTCTTTACTGAACTTGGACTTTAAGTCTTAAAACAAAGTTAAAACATTTGGAAAAGTCTTTTGGAAAACTCTAAGAACTTCTCTTGACTTGACTCTTACTTTTCTTGACTTTGATCTTAACTTTCCTTGAAATGGATTATGGATTCAAGGTTCATGATCTCATATTTATTGATGATTTCATGATGTTTAGATGTACCTTAGAGTGTAGTAATCAATTGAAAATCGTAGGTACGTTACTAAGGAACTAGAACGGAAAGAAGGCGGGAAATGGGGTGAACTGGCGTCCTTGGCGCTCTTAGAGGCGTGGGGCGCTAGAGCCCAAAGTTTAAAGAACCCTGCTTGGGGCTCTGAGAGGTGCGCTGCCCCAGAGGCAAAAGATCAGAGAACTCTACTTGGGGCTATGAGAGGGGCGACGCCCCAGGCCCCTGCCAAGGTGCCTCCGACTTTTCTTCTTCGTTTTTCAACTGTAAACCCCCTATTTCGACTTGGTTCTCTCCCCAAACACTTAGAATCAACTATACCATTAATATATGAAAGATTCTAATCGAATTCACACCTAAAATCATGGATTTGGATCAAACAACTCCTCAACAATTTCAACGAATCAAGAATTCAAAGGAACTTAAACAAACCCATCAAGCACTCAATTTCTAAGCTTTCAAGAAGTTAAATTCGCTGAAATAAATCATGATTGGCGCGTGGGTGAAATAACCCAATGCTATGTGATTCCACATACCTCGTAGGGATCACCCCTTGACGAAATCCACAAGCAATTCTTGAAGAACTTGACGATTCTCGCTCCTTCTCCTCTTTTCTCTTCTTCTTTTCTCTTTTCTCAAAACCCTAACTCTTTTTACAAAAGTGTAAACTGACTAAGATCAGTTTAGACCCCAATTAATTTCCTAGAAACGAAATAAAATAATTGGGTAAGGAAAAGACCATAATGCCCTTCTAAAATCCGGTTTAAACTTTCCTTATTTGAACAGCCCAACTTCAAATGGGCATATCTCACTCATACGAACTCAGAATCGCGCAAACTCGGTGGAGTTGGAAAGATTATTCCAAGATATTTCCTACGATATCTGGAAACACACCTAAATCATCCTGAGCTAAGAGTTATGGTCATTTGAAGTTGACCAAAAACTCAACTTAACATACTTAAAAAAAATTCCAGATTATTATATTCTTTCCAAAAGTGACTATTTCCAATTCTTAACTTCTTCCTAGTTATTTCAATTTGCGAGATGTTACATTATGATTCAATAAGCTTAATCAATATAGACATAATCAATTAACATGCTTACATCATCAATCAACCCACATCATGAAATCACAATTTAGTAATATGGGGGATTCATGGGTTCATGGATAGATTTCATCATAAATCATCAGTTCAATCATAATCCATCATAAATCAACCATCGAAAATGTTTTGAAAGAGAACCCATGACTTAGATTGAAACCCTAGCTTTTGGGGGAAATTGGAAGCTTTGAAATCAAGTTTTGAAGGGACTCTATGGGTGAAAGCTACCCATAGATGAAAAGACACCATACCTTAAGAAGATTCCTCACAAAATTGAGTGGAAATATCAATCCTTGTACCCTAGACCTTGACTTCTTCTTCTTCTTCAATGGAGGTTTTAGTGAGAGAATTATTTGGGAGGGAATGAGTTTGTTTTGGGGTCTTGAAAGAATGAATTAAAAGACTTAGTTTAGAGGTCTATTAGGTTTATATAGGTAGTTTAATTAGTGTTAAATGACCCACTTAATTAATTAATTAATCCTAAGCCCCTCCCTTAACCCCCAACTTAAAAACTAAAAGACCAAAACTGTGTTCACCTATGAGACCTCACCCACAGACCGTGGGTGGGTCCACAGACCGTTCTGGTCAAATGTGGGTGATGGTACTGGGACAAGGAAAATGGTGGAAGTTCCAGCCTTGACCCACGACCCCCACCTACGGGGCGTGGGTCCACCCACGGATCGTGGGTGCCCTTCATGGGTGGCTACCTGTAGACAGCTTTTTGGGCTATTTCAAAATCCTCCTCAAGGACCCTTGGTTGGTCCTTGGGGGGTCATGCCTTGACTTCTACACCCAAAAACACTTTTATTAAGTATCGTAGGTTATTTTATGACTCTAACCTTTTCGTTAAACGCCAATTAGGCTACTAGTTTACTTCTTAGGCTCTAGCTTAGTTTACTAGATTTTTTGGAATGTTACATTAATTTGTTTTGGTTCCTCAAAAAAGTGGATGGATAGAAGGGTGTAGAAGGATTATTGATTTAGATGGTACATTTCTCAAGAGTGCTTGTAAGGGTTGATTGTTATCTTGCATTTTCAAAGATGAAAATAATCAGATGTACCCTATAGCATGAGTAGTATTTGATAAAGAAAAATTAAGGACACATGGTCTTGGTTTCTCACGTACATCAAACATGATTTGGAGCTTATAGAAACTGAAGGTGGACTAACAGTAATGTCCGATATTCAGAAGATATTACTAAATTATATGTTAAATTTATTCTTTCAACTTTCTGTAGTAATTGATATTTAACATTGTTGCATGTCTAATGTTCTTTGTTTGACAGGGTCTTCATCTAGCACTTGTTGAATTATTGCCAAATGTTGAAATTAGATGATGTGCTACACATATATGGGCCAATTAAAAGAAAGAGTGGATGGGTGAAATCTTTTTAGAAGTAAAACTTGATGACATGAGTAAGTTAAGACAAGGCATTGTGGAATATTTGTTAAAGTATAATAAAGAAACATGGTGTAGAGCATTTTTTTAAAAGCATAATAAGTGTGATATGGTTGAGAAAAACATGAGTGGGATTTTCAACAGTTGGATTTTGGGTGCTAGATTCAAATCAATCATCACTATGCTAGAGAAAATAAGAGTCAAAGTCATGAAAAGATTGAATCAAGTAAGAGAATTTTTAGAAAAATGGATTACTGATGTATCACTAATGGCTATGGAAGCTCTTAAATAAAATGCTAAACATGTAGGTAACAGTGAGGTGAAATTTAATGATGATCTTGTCTTTGAATTTCATGATCCACCATATAAACATGTTGTTGACATAAAAAAAAAAGGTATGTAGTTGTAGGTCATGATAATTAAAGGGAATTCATTTGTCCATGCACTTACAACAATTCATTATAAGGATGAGTTGTTGAGTCATTTGTTGATGACTGGTATAAGAAGGAAACATACTTGAAAGCATATAATAAGTTTATTCAACCTATGACAAACATGAAGATGTGGTCAAAAAATACAAGACCAATCATTAAACCACTTGAAATTATTGTCATGCCAGGAGGACCAAGTAAAAATAGGAGAAAAGATAGTGATGAGATTGTTAAGAGGAAGTATGGAAAGGCTACAAGAAAGGGAAGAAAAATAAAATGTTTTGTGTGCAAGACTTTTGGACGTAATAAGAAAGGATGTCCAACTCTGATAAGTTGTGCTTTAATGTCTTTCCGTTACTGAATTTTACTCTTTTTAATTGTACTTTTGACTTTAAGATATGTTTGTAGAAAAATCTCAAAACTTCAACTGTTGGAACTTGTAGAAGTGATAGAGCATCAAGTGTAAATGCATGTCCAAGTGTGACACCTACCACAACAGGTGTGAGGCCTACAACTGCCTCAGCATCTAGGGAAAGGACTATCAATGCTACGTCAACTGATGTGAGACCTGCAACTTCCTCAACATCTGGGGAAAGGTCTGCCTTTGCTCCATCAACTAGTGTGAGGCCTACAATTGTCTCATCATCTGGGAAAAGGTCTACCAATGCTACATCAATTGGTGTGAGGCTTGCATCTTCCTCATCATGTCGGGAAAGGTGTATCAGTGTTATATCAACTGGTGTGAGGTTTGCAATAACTCCATTAGGTAATCAACAATCAACTTCTAGTGTTGTTGGACAAAAAAAGGAAGAGTAGCACAAATTTGAGAGGTGATGCAACTTTTGGATATAAGAGACCGAGACAAAAAAAAAATTGGTTATGGTGTCTTATTTAAATCAAGTGGCAATGGAATTGCTAGTGTATATATTCTATCATTTAGAGACATTTAATTGATATTAGTTCATCTTTAAGTGAAAACTTTTGTTGTTTTTTCAGTCTGAAACTACTGATAGAGTGCTACATAGTCCTACATTGACAAGTTCAGTACCTACTAATATTGATATTGGTTCTAAACCCAATGGACAAAGGTGAAAGGGAAGAGCTGTAATTACTCAAAGATAGCTACGAGAGGAGAGTTACAGAAGCATTCAAGCCACAACAGACACTCATGTCACACCAAGTACTCAAGGCCACTATTATATTTCTTTTTGATTAGCTTAATTACTTGGTCCCAACTATTTTTGTTCTACCTTTATTTTTTACTATTGTTAAGTTGCTATTCTGAAGACTTTGCTTTTATTTATGAACTAGTCTCCGGGAACGTGTGTTGCACGTTTTATCCTAAAATACTTAAAACATATTTCTTACAAATGATAAATTTTAAATGGCATATATATTATTAGAATTTTTTTATGTGCTATAAAATAAAAATCAAAGCAATACAATAGAAAAGAAATAACAAACTCATAAATTGAGATTGAAAATTCTTGCAAATTTGATGTTACTTTAGTGATATATATAGTACTTTAATTTAAATATAAATACATATTGTAGTAAGAAATATTTATGTTGCAAAATTAACTATTATGCATGAAAAATAAAAACTAAATTGATGCATATATTGAATCGCATCATGATCAATCCAAACGTGGTTAGAAGTCATAGAACCTTGTTTCAATTCAAGCATATGAATATTAAGAAAGTAAGCAAAACAAATAAGGTGGGATGGGGGTAGGGGATGGAGATGATAAGTACCTATAATTGAAGATGATGGAGAAAAAGACTCAAGAAATTGTGAATATTTTAACCAGATGAAATAGTAAAAAAACATATTTATAATGAGATGTTAGGAGTAGTAGAAAAGATAATTTATTTATGAGATGTTAGGAGAAGTAGAAGAGACTCACTTTATTATAAGATGTTTGAAGTAGTAGAAAAGACCAACTATTATGAGATGTTTTTTTCTTTTTTAAATAATGATTTAATTTCTAAACTTAATGCATTATACCTACATTGAAAGAGAATGTTAAAAGCCTAAAACAATGTCATATTAAAAGTATATGAACTATTAGTTAAATGAACTTGGACTATATTGGATTTAATGTATTCAAATTCATCATGTTTGAGTTTTAAAAGAAAAATTAAATTAATTAAATTCTTTATAATTTTTTAATACTTTAATTAAATCTAGCGGTAAAATGGTAATCCAACTTTTCATTTTGGAGCTTCTCACTTTTGGTAGTATATGATTTGTTTTTGAATGTGTTAAGGGACTATTCTGAAGACTTTGTTTTTGTTTATGAATTTGTATTTGAATGAATCTAATGCTTTTGTTAAGTTGCTATTATGATATGTATGTTAAGGGGCTATTCTGAAGCCAATGCAGTCAACCATTGAAGTCAATGCCTATGTTATGCTATTTCATTATCATTGTACATTCATAATACAAATCAATACATCTTAAAAATAACAGCTAGAAACCAAATCACAACAATCATAATAACAGTGATATCAATACTAGTGCTTGGTCTCCCTTGCCTTCCATGATTTCCTTGTCTTCCTTGCTCTGAATTCGTTGATGGGTTTTTTCATGTTGTATTGTTATTTGCATGTTGAATCATTTGCATCAGCATATCAAAAGAATCCACAACCATTATCAGATGTATATTTTTGACAACCCCAAAAATTCCTTCCAGGATTAGTTGGTGTCCTTAGCATTTTAAGTTCAGCATAGAGTGTATAATAGCAATATCTAACTGTCATGATGAAGACCAATAAAGTACAACAAACTGGAATTGCACGGAAAAAAGAGATGAGTAGATCAAACGGAAAAAAATAAAGGACAAGAAATTTGGAGAGAGAAGATCCAAAAAGAGGCAAGAAAAAATTCTCAATTTTTTCCAACAATGGTGTTGAGTGCAATGAAGGAAGAAGATGGTCTTTAAAGCAGTCTTTTCTCTACTTTCGGTGCCAAATTGTTTTACGTTAACCAAAGCTTTTGACCTGAGAAGATTGTGATTTATGTGTACATACATACATTCAAAATGTTTATATAATAAATATTACTCATTTGGAACATCAAACTCTAAATCATGGATTATGTGTCACGCCCCAAGCCTATACCCCGGACGTGGATGACACTCGAGAACCATTGCTGGCCCAAAGCGAACTCATGGCCTGGCTTACTTACTCAGCGGAAGACTTTAAGCATTAAGAAAAGAACTCAAATGCAAGATAATCAACTGTCTCAAACTAAACTCATAATGTTTTAGAAAATAAATATTTAACTTAGTCAAAGTGGCAACTCAAATATGAACATAAGACAATAACAAGGTAAAGACAAATGACTAACTGACTCTCTATCTATGAAGCCTCTAATAGCTGAGATAGATGTCAGGACAAGACCCACGACATTCTAATGAACTAAAATACTGAAAGCAATAAAAGGGATCCTCCGGAAGCAAGGAGGCTCACCAACAACTCTAGAGCTCAACTAGAATCAACGATGCGCTGGTTGCTGATCCTGGTTACCTGTGTCTGCATCATTAAAAGATGTAGGCCAAATGGCATCAGTACATTGAATGTACGAGCATGCAGGAGAATTCTAAAATAAGACATAAGCTTGAAAAGAACTGAAAGAGCATACATGGGCTCAACTCAACTCAACTTAACTCATTTCAATATAAGGCAACAAAATAAATGCAATATAAAGAAAAGCTTTTAAAACATGGATACCAACTCTGTGTATTTAGAAATACAATAGTAACTCTGTGTGTATGCAAATATACAATATAAACTCTGGATGTATATAAAAATACAATTAACTATGTGTATATAAGAATATAAAATATTGTTGTGGGAGTTTCTCTAACCGACAACCATAACTTAAGAGCTATTGTGATGATACAACGTTTTGCCTCACGCTGCCAGGGCCGTCATATACCTTGCCAAGGGCATAGAACCTGACTACTAAGTGGATCCACTAGTCTATGCTAAAAAGCACTAAGGAATCATCTAAAGAGTATGACCCTTTTCTACCCATGATGGCTACATGATTTATGAGGGCTGGGAGTTGTCTGAACTCTCCCCCATATCGGTGCTCAATACTACTCCCAAAATATAATACTAGCTCTTATGTTTAAATACATACTTTTTTATATGGTTTAGATAATTGCTCAAAACTTAGCTCAAAGGCTATCTTGGAAATCAAAGTTTCTCCTCTTGATTAATTGTAAAAGCATTTACTCTTTTCTGAAAACTAGCTCAAAGGCTCTTTGGAAATCTCAGTTTTCTTTCTTATTTAAGTGTGAAAACATTTTAAACTCCTTGGGAATACATAGTCCCGGTATACTCTTTTGAAGAAATGAACTTCAAATCTTTTACTCTTTACTCAACTCAAAACTCAGGTCTTAAAACAAAGTTAAAACATTTGTAAAAGATTTTTGGAAGACTCTATGAACTTCTCTTGACTTGGCTCTTAACTTCTCTTGACTTGATTCTTAACATCTCTTGACTTAACTCTTAACTTCTCTTGACTTGATTCTTAACATCTCTTGACTTAACTCTTAACTTTCCTTGAATTGAATTATGGATTCAAGGATTGTGATTTCTGATAGGAAAGATCTCATGATGTTTAGGAGTGTTTTTAGATAGTTAAACATGAGAAAAGATCAAGAAATCATTGTCTAGAAGCAAGTCCGCGACGTGGAGATGCATTTCATTATTTGGTCGCGAAATTAATTTTGAGGCAGAATGGTCCGTGACCACTCCGCGACGCGAAGAAACTCTCTGTGAAATGGGGGGCCAGGTCCGCGACGCGGACTGGGGCACCAGATTCGCCCGACTTTTTCCGTCTTTGTTTTCTAACCCCAATTCCCCTAAACTCGGCTCTTTTTCTCAAATTCTCTTTAGATTCAGATACCCAGCATATGTACACAATAATCTAATCAAACACAACTCTAAAATTGACCTTAAACTCTCAAGAACTCCTCAATCTCATCCCAAATTCAAGAACGAAAGCAATTCAAGAATACAACCCAAGAACATCAAAGTCTCAATCTTTTAGGACGAAAATCATACTGAAATAAACATGTTTGGCGCGTGGGTGAACGAACCCAACGCTATGTGAACTCACATACCTCGTAGGATTAAATCCTTGGTGAAATCCGCACTCAATTCCTCAAGAAATCGACGAATCCTTGCTTATTCTCCTCTTTTCTCCTCTTCTTTCTCTTCTCTCAAAACCCTAACTCATTTTGATGAAGCGTAAACTGAACCAAATCAGTTTAGACCCCAACTTAATTACCAAAAATGAAATTAATTAATAGGGTAATGAAAAGACCAAAGTACCCTTCTAAAATCCGGTTTTGACTTTCCTTATCTCGACATCTCAAATTCAAATGGGCATATCTCACTCATACAAACTCAAAATCGCAAAAATTTGGCGGCGTTGGAAAGATAATTCAAAGATATGTCCTACGGTATCTTATAGCACACCTAACTCATCCTGAGCTAGGAGTTATGGTCGTTTGAAGTTGACCCAAAATTCATACTTAACTTAATTTTTGTCAAATTTCTAGATTTTCATTCTTTCCAAAAACTACTCTTTCTAATTCTAAGTCTTTCTAGTAGCGGGGTGTTACATTATGCCTCTAAAGTGTTCAAATAACTTAGACAAAATACCGTTTAGATTGATGCCCTGTGCTGTGCTGTGTTATGAAGGGTGGAGCTACGATGGTGCAAAGGTGGTACTGTACTTTATATTTATATGTAACATTTTGAATACGCTTAGACACAATGAAGAACAATAACTCAGTGGTCAAGGGTGGTCATAGAGCTCTTCGACGCGAGTTGTGGTCAAGTTTGATTTCCTATGAACACATGCATTTTATTATTTTGTAGCCTTCTAACTTTGCTTTAAAACTGGGTATATTCATCACTTGAAAACTAAATGGATCTTTGCTTTAGAATTGGGCCTAAGGTCCTGAAACTAAGATGAACCAAAAACGTAAATCCAATTTTAAAAAGAGTATCATGTTTTGATTTCATAAAAAAGTCATTTTAATTAAAAATTACTTAAAACATTATAATTTAGTTAAATATTATATAATTTGATTTTATTTTTGATGCACCAAATCATCATTTTTGAAAATTTGCTATTCAAA
The DNA here is from genome assembly GCA_029582685.1 of Solanum piurae. NCBI lineage: Eukaryota > Viridiplantae > Streptophyta > Magnoliopsida > Solanales > Solanaceae > Solanum > Solanum piurae. The sequence goes on from JAJOOO010003430.1 coordinate 25,592, forward strand.
GTTTGAACACGTTTTGTGAAATATTTGGCTACGCCACTTGACCCTGTACACACCTCTTGTCGATTTCACCCTCACAATCGTATCGTTGAAAAGAAGAAAATAAGATGTAACGGTGGAGGAAACAATTCAAGTATTTTTCCCAATTTGTGTCATTGAAATTGGCCAAATGGGATGGTTTGGCTATGCATTAGTTGAACACAAGGACAAACATATGTATATATGTAGGTAAATATCCGTGGCTCATGAGTTGGTTTACAGTCGCATCTTAACTCTTTAAGTTTGTATTTTAGTTGCTCGTTTCTTTGTAAAATGAGTACATCAACTTTGACACTGGGTTCCTCCACCCACCGCTTTTTCATTTGTTTACATTTTGTTGTCTAGTTGGACACATATATGAACACCAACAATCATACAGTAAGGATAATAGAAATCATGTGACATCCTATCCAACTCTCAAAAAAGTAAAATGTTTCAACAGTAAAATTAAGATTGAGACTGTGTTACAATTGACACTAAAAAAATCAGTAAATAATGAAGATTGAGACGTATTAATAATTTACTACCACAAGGCATTGTTCTCTGTTTTATGGATGCATGACTCTGCAAATGTGTCGGATGATACATAAAACATAAAACATGGCATGTACGGGTGTGTTTGGTATATATAGAAAATGTTTTATGTTATAAAATAAGTATGTTAACAAGTCCCACATCCGTAGAGGGATGAGAAATTAATTTCATCTCCTTATATGGACTTGAACAAATTTCTCCTCATGATGTAGTTTTTATGGTTGAGTTAGACCCAAGTGAAATATCATTACACATATGAGTAATCTAGCAATATTTCCTCCCCATACACACACACATACACTCTGATGATCAAGCTGGCCTGCAAAACCTGCATTTGCAACAATCCTACGTTCAAAATGAACATTTATATGTGTATCAAAGCATTAGAGATATAGGAAATTACACTACTTTCTTATATTTAGGGCCAATACATAAAGATAATTTGATCCAGATGATACTAGAGGGTGTGCGTGAAGATACTGTTATAGAAAGAGTTTTAACTTATCTAAATTAATAATAGCTCAAAAGAATTTTTCAATCTATTTGGTCATGAAAACTACCGTAATAAGTAGGATAAATAACTACACAAATATTTCTACCATATTTATTAATTTTCCCTATAGTTTGAAATAATTACATATTATAACACTTATTAATAATTTCACAAGTCAGATACATCTGGATACATATTTTTTCCTACTAGATGCATTGAAATAGGGAGAGAAGCGAGTGAGAACATGAGGAAGGCGAGTGACATTTGTCTATATATCACAGATACATGTGAATTCACTGTGATACAATATATCTAGAGCAAATTACACCTAATTTTAACCTCAATGTATCTCGATATATATATATATATATATATATATATATATATATATATATATATATCTGAATAGATTAAAATTTGATAAGATTCATTATATTGCAGACTAGCATATATCTAGGTAATTAACGTGATTAAATATAAGGGATGCAACCTGCTAAAACTGTTTGTTGATCTGACTTTGTTATACTCCAATCATTTTCTTCTTCCCTGGTACATTGTAATATATGAAAAGTTGTCCAAGTGAAAAAGTATATTCACTTTTTAACAGTTGGTAACAAGGTGGCAGGAGCAATGCAAGAGGGTTGTTCTCATATGAAACAAAGGGAAAAATATATACCTGTTTCATTGGCAGTTTCTGATGATGATTGACCTCCATCCACATCACTACACTGTCCAGACAAACACTACAATTATATATTGCAATACTAGTTCCATGTGTTCTGTTATCCACTAAACCAATAAAAAAACATGATGTTACTTAATCCTATACACCCATGGTGTGTAAAATAATTTTTAGACTACATGTACATACCAACGACTATGCATTAGTAACATGATGAAAAATAGGACAAACTAATTGCTACAAAATAGACATAATATATAAACATGTCATTTAATTTGGATTCAGTTGACAACTATAACCTTTAAATTTGCATGCGCACAAGTAGACATTTAAACTTGTATAAAATTGAACAAATAGACATATTTGTTCTACATAGCGTCCTACATGACAATCTTGCGTCCTAAATTGGCGTCCTACGTGTATTATGCCACGTCGGACACAGATGTCTACATGTTCAATTTTATACAAGATTTAAGTGTTTACTTATGCACACCCAAAATTAGAGGGCATAAATATCAGCTGAATCCATGTTAAAGGGGTATTTATGTATTATGTCTACAACATATAATAATTTATAATTTAGATCAAATGAATTGTTAATTTCCACATTAGTAACATGTGTGCAACATGTTTACATCTTAAATTCTTCAATTTTGATAATCTATGTAAGGCAGTGGACCTATTGCAGAGGACCACAAGAAAAAAAATCTAATTTGTTTCATTAGTCTGATTATAGTACTACAATAAAAGTAAATTAAGCTAATCTCCATTCATATAATAAATAATATATATTCCACCTTGTCATATCATACCTGAAGATGCTACCAAACAATTACTATTATATTTCTCTTTTCTCATGAGCCTAATCATTCAGCATAACTTGAAAACTATATTTTAAGTAAAAAATAAAAAAAACTAATTATCATGAAAAGTCTGAATGATAATTAAATGCATACAAATAGATGTGCCTGAGAAACATGATATATATCATCTGGAAAATCAGTCTATATTTGTCCAAACATTAAGACTAGATGATAGGTACCCTTAATCAACCAGCTTGCTTCTATTAGAATTAGGATTAAATTATAATTGGACTGAACCTTTATATATTACTATTACAGTTAAATAAAGGGGAAAAAATAAAACAATTCTCTTTCCACACAATTTTTACCTGAAGAATTAAAAGATATTAGAATAAACAGTCAAGCCCAAACTTTTGTGACTTCATGTAACATCACAATGAACTCTTTATAAATAACTCACACTAACAAATTAAAGCTTCAGTTCTTTTGTTCTTCACATTTAAATTCAGTGCAGCTAGCTATCTATTCCCAAAATGAAGGTAATCAATCTATTAACTTAATTGTAGTAGTGTATCCATTCTCATCCATGTTTAATTTGTTGCAGTTACTTGGTTGGATGCATCGTAAGTTTCGACAGAATAGCAGTGAACCACTAAAGGAATTTTCTGTAGGTAAGTGTTTTTTTTGTGTTCCAATTTTCTTTCCATGAATACGATTAAGAGCAGGGAGAATAAAGGTGACATTTTTTGTTGGGTTAGGAAATCCTTGTACTTGTCTTACTGGGCAGCCATCACTGGATGATATACATTGCTACCCAAAGTCAAATTTTTACAATAAGTCTTTGAGTAAAACTCAAAGAGACAATCACTTGAGAAAATCATTTGCTGGTCTAGAGGCAGCAGCAAGGGCAGATCATTACGATCTCGAAGAAGAGTCATCTGCTGCTCTTTCTGAGCTGTTCCATGGATTCCTTGCAATTGGTACACTTGGTACTGATCCCCTTCTTGATGATCCCTCAACACCGACATTTTCCATCTCCGTGGAAAATATTGCTGAAAAGGACACTGAAGTGACTGAAAATGAACTTAAGCTGATCAATGATGAACTGGAGAAGGTGTTGGGAGCTGAAGCTAAAGATGATACTTGTAATCTTTCATCAGGAAGAAACAGCTATGTTAGCACTGGAAGAAGCAGCCATGGTATATTAATATAGATTAAAGTGTGCGATTATGTTATCTAAATATCTTAAAATGTAATTGTTAGACATTCGACGTACACAGGTAGTACCATTACACTAAGCGGAAAGCAATTGGAAAGTGCAGAGAACAATGGAAACGGAACAACGGTCTGTCCACTTCAAGGCTATCTATTTGGATCAACTGTTGAGTTGCAAGAGACAACTTCTGCTTCTGCTAAGAAAGAACATAGGCCTTCGCTTGGTGAGCTATTTCAGAAAACTAAACTAGCAGAAGAAAACTATGGAGCTAAATATGAGAAGCGAACAGATAAGGATTCTGATAAATCTGCTGTGCATCTCATGAAAAAAATACTGAAGAAAAAGATGCTTCATGCTTCCTCCCGGAACTCAGTATCAGCTTCCGGGGCAACTGTTGATTCTGTTTCAGCAGAGCCAAAACCCCATAAGGTAGGTGCTTTCGTCTTTCTCTACGTTATGGATTTCATCTAAATAAAGATAACTATGATCGTCTAAGATTTGAGATGAAGGAGGTTCAATTTGTATCGTCACATTACACATAAAGCTGTTTGATCAATAATATCAAAATGCTAGGAACTTATACTAATTTTTTATAGTATCCGGTGAAAGGCAACCAAATGATCTGACTTCTATAAATGTTGAAACATTTTTTGCAATTACATCTCTGTTGTGCAAATAACAATAGACCTCACTGTTGGATATTTTGTAATATACAGAGGTCTTAAATTGAACAGACACATTTGTTCCTGAAAGAACATGACTATTACGAAAAGTCATTTGTTCATGAGAACATGACTATTATGAAAAGTCATAGCTTAGGTTCTATAAATACAAGGACTCTCTAGAAGTAGCTGAAGAATAAATCTATTGGTATATACAAAGGGCTTTGTTGTATCCTAAAAGGAATTGCTTATATTTTCCCTAATATGTATATGGACAATAATAGCTCTTTAAAGTCCTTCGGGATGGCTCAGTTGGTTTGGAGGGTGGTTATCCACACAGATGACCCAGGATCGATCCCCCCTCAATGCCTTCTGAGTCGAGCCTGTCGCATTTGCAGGCTATTACACAGTGGGTTGTTTACCCAGTGCGCACAAAGTACTCACCACAGAGTGCTCACCCGAAGGGCAGAGGTTGTAGCGGCTACGGGTTATCCTGGGGTTCCAAAAAAAAATAATAGCTCTTTAAGGAAAGTGATTTTTTCACACCTCAAAGCCATCTTCTTCTTCAATTATATTTCCTACTATTTTCTGACACTCACTAATTAAGATATTATTGTTAGTTGAATTTCCAATTATACATGTTAGGCTCCAACTAAATACTTGCAAGTTATGCAGATCCTACAAATGTTCCACAGAAAAGTCCATCCTGAGAGCTCAATAGCAGTACAGAAGCCTGATAAGTCCTTAAAAAATGAGAGGGCACATGACCGTGGAGGACTATCACTTGCACGTGACGAAATCACGATTATCCCTCACCATCGCCTCTCAAAGGACAGCATCAAGGGTCAGCCTATCATGCAACAGTCCACAGTAGATGGTGATTCAAATGAGAACCGAGAATGCTGGATCAAAACTGATGCAGATTGTAAGTGATTCTCAAAACTTGAATCTTGTAGAAACCAATCACATTTTTATAATAAAAAAGAATCTGTTTACTCTGACTATCCCTTAAAGATAAGCTGTTCATATAGAAAACCAATCCGCGATATAGTTCAAAAGACTGACCAATATTTGTGACTAAGAAGATTTTGTTTTGTTGTAGACTTTGTGCTGGAGCTCTAAATTGCCAAAGCAGCTCATATTGTGAGATACGTTTGCCTCTTCAAAATCTATGCAATGCCGCGTTGTTGGAATGGTTATGTCATTTTCAGAGAAATGTGAGAAAATAAAAGAGGGTGTTCCTCTAAACATATATTGTGTGTGAGACGCATGTAAAACTTGAGATGTATTAGCTAAAACTGTTTTGTGCTAAAGATTCAAGCTAAGTATTAATGTTGTATCTCAAAGACTGCAAATTATATTCATGGAGTAATGTATCTTTTGTGTTAAATTTATCAAAATACATGGAAAAGGTTGTCATCCTCACGTCATGTAGCCTACTACATATAACAAATTAACAATCAGTGCATTATTTACCTCCCTTCAATAACACGTGAAATTCTTTAATTTCCCTAAGTTTATAGATAATACGTCGAAAGGAAAGTTATAGCGAAGTTCCACACAAGATACCGTTAAATTAGTTACTACACAAGTTCAAAAAGATGTGGCTTGAGCTATGAGAATTGATTACCAGACTTAGAAATTTAGCACCTTGATCTTCTCTCCTTACTATTAAGCATTCATGTTTGTATTAGGTGATGGAGTGGAGCTTAAACTTTGTTATGCAAGTTTCTCTGTGTGTTTGACAGTGAAGAGAGTGATAAAAAGATCTCAAGTGTTTCATCCTTTCAACGAGTATATGGCTCTTTATTTTTCTCCATCAAGATTAATATGATCATACTACAATTATTTCATGTGGTTAAATAGTACTGTACAATATTAACTTTGATCAATGTACCTTTATGCCCTTGATAGTTACAAGGACTACAAGTATTACAACTCATGGTTACAGTGTTCAACATAATTAGATACTAGGAAAAATATTCCAAGGTAAGTAGAGCTTAATATGGTCATGAAGGAAAAAAATCTTCATGTAGTATCCCTTTTCAAACACGATCCGCCATATTTTACTGAGAAATATTGCTGAAATACATACTCCTAAAATTTAAGAAACTGTGTTGGGCAAAACTTGGCTAAAACATGTGGCGCTCGGAGGAATGGGTGCATGGTGATAGGGTTTACTGAAGGCAAATGACCAAAGGGATCAATCTCCCGAGGGGATGTCTTCAATAAGAAGAAAGGATCTTGCCGAGGACAGGAATAGAATTGTTCCCCAATGACGTGGACAAAGAGACAGAGAAGACAGGTGCAGGGATGAGCTCGTACGGACTGATACACCCAAATTATACCTCTAAAATGATGTTAGCTAACTCTAGTCAACATAGACTTCAACAATATTTCACACAGCTAACTCTAGCTATGTTTATCATTTGACCACTGAATGAGAAAACGATCTAAGTTCCTTTATATCTTAAGATTAGATCTTACAATATTAAGACTCACAACACAACTTTCATACGAACAACTAAAGATACTCTTGATATCTCTATCAGGTCCTTTGCTGTTCTTGAAAGATTGAGTTCTTCAAAGACAAGAATTTGTTTTTTGTAAAAATGCTTTGAATGACTGACTAGGTTGTTTTCACATCAAAGGAGATATATTACCTTTGAACCAAAAACAACCTAGTGCTCTCTGATTGGCTGAGTACGTTTTCCTCGTTGCTGGTGCTCACCCACCGTGTTAGAGGAAACAACTTTTATAGTTGTTCCACAATTGACTTCAATTTCACTATCAGATACGGGATCAGGTTACATGTTTGTGAGTATCATCAAAACTTCAAATCCTAACAATTTCCCCCTTTTTGACGATGACAAACAAACATTGTAGTATTCCCCCTATCACCATTCCCAGTTGGTTCCCCCTATCGCCATTCCCCCATATTCTCCTGCCTACATTCATTCATTCCCTCTTTTGACATCATAAAAAAGTCATATCAGTAAACGAGAGCAAGATGTCAAGCAGAATACAGATGAATTCAGAGCCATAGTGAAAAATATAACATGAGTAACTAAGCAATGAGAGACGAATCAACACACTAAAATCAAAGAAAGATATCTTAACAGGAAAGCATCAAACATGACTAAAAATGAAATGAAAACCAAAATAAGATAGTCATAGTGCCAAGGCAAGAGACGAAAAAGAAGACCGGGAAGGACTTTATGAAGGAGGGGGTTGAGGGACAAAGGACTTGAGAAGTAGATTCATGCGGGTATTGGCGTCTTCATGGACCTGGAGAAGTTTAAGAGTGATCGACTTGACTTCTATTGAGAATGAGAAGAACAAGGCAGAATCAAATGTGTGAACTTGGTCATTCGTATGTGTTCCCTAACCATTGTTACTGTGTAACTAACTTTTCATTAATTAGTTAGTCAGTTACAATTAGTTGTAAGTCGGTTAGGATAACTAAGTGTGATTAGATATCACAACTACTATAAATATGAGATCTACAATGTAACTACAATAAGATTGAATAACAAGAAAGAAAGTTACTCCCCATTCTCTCTATTCTTCTCCTCCTTCTTCTCATTAATCTTCATATTATTCTTCTTCTTCATTGTTCATAAATAACTTCATGGTATCAGAGCCATATCAACTGATATTCCTAGTTGAATAAGTCAATCAACAATTCCGCTAAGATTGATCACAATTTTGCAAATAAACGCAATGACGAACAGTACAAATGCTACAACAGTTGTTGGCCCAAATGCAGAATCAAGTTCAGGAGCTGGAACTGGAAATCCAACTTCAGCATTTGATTACACTCGTCTGATATAAATGGAAATCAGATCATTTCTTTTCAATTAACTGGTGCTGAGAATTATTCTATGTGGTATAGATCGATGAAGGTAGCCCTGTTAGGAAGAAATAAAATGGGGTTAGTCGATGGATCATGTCCAAAGGATAAATTTCCAGGATTAGAAGGTATCTGGGAAAGGGTAAATGATGTTGTATTATCTTGGATCATGAATTCTGTAGAGAAAGGGCTTGTTAGAAGCATCATGTATGCGACTTGTGCTAAAAATGTATGGGAGGATCTATATGAAAGGTTTAACAAGATAGATGGGTCAAGAACCTTCAATCTGCATCAGGAGATTGCCACTATAACTCAAGGAACAAGTTTTGTGTCTGTTTACTTCTCAAGATTGAAAGGGTTGTGGGAGGAATTTGAGGCTATGGTGCCTACCCCATCATGTGAATGTGATAGATCCAAAGAGTATGTCGTACATCTGCAAAAACTCAAAGGCAAAAGGGTCTGGTGGACCCTTATACTTGTACGAGTTTGTATTGTGAATCCTTCTACTTACATATTTGTCAATTGAACTCTTAAACTCAATAAAACACAATTTAACAAACCCCTCTGAACATTGAACAGGCTTATGTGGCATTAGGATGTCTGATTTGGCAAAAGTGTGTAACTACATGTCTATTAAGGCGAGTGAGGAGCATTTTTACATAAAAAAATATTAAAAATTATCAAAGAAATAATTTTTTAAGCCATTAATTAAGAAAACCCTTCTACTTCACCCATTACACCTCCTTTTCAGCCATATCCATCCCCTGCCAAACCCCTTTTTTTCTTTCTTTTCCACAATCTATTTTCATCTATTTAGATGATCTTGGGCACCTCCTTGAGTCCACTAATTCACCGACAGAGGGAGAAAGCGGCATTGGTGGTGCTCGTCGAACACCACTGATACGCAGTGGAGTGAGAGAGAGAGGCGTAGCTGTTCAATGGAGAAGAGAATGAGGTGGGTGAGGGTGCGAGGATCTAATCATGGCGGCGAAAATGGTGATGGTGTTCACCTAGATTTGGTGGGGTGGCTTAGGTTGTTGGTTTTGTGGAGGTTGGAGAAGGAAATTAAAGCAAAAATAGTGATGATGTGCAGCGGAGATGAAGGCTGGTAAAGGAAGGAATATGAGTAGTTTCGCCGGCAAAAATGGCGACGGCGGCAACGGCTTGGGCCGTGAAACCGTGGCAATGGGAGAAATCTAATGGGTTTTACTTTAAAGATTATAATTATTTTATTATTATTTTACCTTTTATTATACAATTTTGATTAATAATTTTAAAAATAATTATGACATGGCATTAATATATCTGATGTGGATATGACATGTCATTTATGTAAAGGAGAGTGAGCTACACACATGGTTGGAGGGGTTTAAAAGGGCTCATTTTGATTGAGTTTAAGAGTTCAGTTGACAAATGATTCAGTAGAAGGGTTCGCAATACAAACGCATCCAAGTATAAGGGTCCATCAAACCCTTTTGCCAAAACTCAAATTATTTCAGTTTCTTATGGGGTTAAATGACTCTTACTTACAAACAAGGTCTCAGCTATTGTTGATGAGCCCACTTCCATCAGTAAATCAAGCATATTCAATGATCATGTCTGATGAGTGTCAAAAACCAGTAGTGTCTACAGCAGGAATATTAGGATCTAACCCCAGTTCTGGCCAACAAGCGTATGAGTTAGCTAAGTACTCAAGAAATGGTGGTACTCAGAAATTCAAGAAATATGGGAATATTTATTGTGATTATTGCAAGCTTAAGAATCACACTAGAGATAAGTGTTACAAGTTAATAAGGTATCCTCAAGATTTTAGGTTCAAAAAGAAAGAGCCTAACACTGCATATAATGCAATGATAGAAAGTACAGGGTCTCAAAAATAGGTTTCTCACAAACATCTGACTACAGGTCATCCTACTCAAGTCACTACAAGTGACTATGGGCAGTCTTCAAATGAAGGGAACAATCAATTAGAAACTTGTCATCTGTCAAAGGATCAATATCAACAATTGCTCCAGAACAAGTTCATTCAGCTAATGTAGTAGGTAATGGATCAGGTACAAACACTTATTTCAACTCTACTACCAATATTAGTTCTACTCCTTGTTGGATTATCGATACAGGTGCTACTAATCACATGGTGGCAGACCTGGACTCTTTAAACAAGTCTACTATTTACAAGTCGGATAAGCCAAAGAAAGTACATTTACCTAATGGGGATGTTTCCATAGTTGAGTTTATTGTCTCAAATGTTCTACCTAACAATGATGTGATCACTGGAGTTTTTCAAGTACCACAATTTCAATTTAACATGTTATCAGTATCTAAACTCACTAAGGAACTGCACTGTTCTGCTACTTTTTTCCCTAACTTTTGTATATTTCAGGATCTCTCACATGGGAAGGTGAAGATGATTGGTAAATAAGATGGTGGTCTATACATACTATCAAGCAATACAAGTTCAAGAGATGTCAATATTGCAGCTAGTTGTTCTATTCCATTACTAAGAGTAGATTCTAAACTAGATATAGACTTGTTGCATAGAAGATGTGGGCATGTATCTAGTTCAGTGTTAAAGAAAATGTTGTCATCAGAATTAAGTAGTATAACTGAGACAATGAATAAATGCACTATTTGTCCTTGTACTAAGCAAACAAGGATACCTTTCACAGTTAGCACATCTAAAAGATCTGCATGTTTTGATTTAGTTCACATGGATCTATGGGTCCTTATAAAACCTCCACTCATGATGGAAACAAATACTTTCTTACTGTGGTAAATGACATGTCTAGATATACATGAATTTTTCTGTTGAAACTAAAATCTGATGTGTGTACCATTGTTCAACAATTTCTAGTACATGTTAAAACACAATTTGATAAAACTATTAAATGCATAAGAACAGATAATGGTACAAAATTCTTGAATAATATGTGCTCAACCATGTTTACTTCTTTAGGCATTGTACATCAAACTACATGTGCTTATACCCCTCAGCAAAATAGTATTGCTGAAAGGAAACATAGACACATTTTTGAGCTTACAAGAGCTATTATATTTCAAGGAAACATTCCTATTAAATTTGAGGTTTATGTTTTCAAGTTGCAGTATATATTATAAATAGAATTCCTAGTCATGTTATTAATAACAAAACTCCTTTCGCAAAGTTATTTAGAAAGCAACCTATAGTGTCACATCTCAGAGTGTTAAGATGTTTGTGTTTTGCTAAAATTATACAAGAAGCTGATAAACTAAATAGTAGGTCCAGAATGGCTGTTCATTTAGGCTATGCAAATACTCAAAAAGATTACTTGTTATATGATCTAACTTCTCATGTTTTCTTTGTACACAGAGATGTGATATTCAAGAAAGATATATTTCCTTTCTAAACACAAGATCAACAACATACACCTATGTTCAGATTCACTGGTTTAAATGATGGAGAACATACTTCTGTCACTAACTCACTACATCAGTTACCCATTGCTGATCAGCCTCAGTTTCAGGGAATAAGTTCATCTGAGGAGATATCTGCAGAAACCAACAATCTTGCACTAAATAGAGATCAGGTTCTTGTACCTGATCCATTGGTAATACAAGAAGAAAATAGAAGATCTGCAAGGGGTAAGAAACCACCACTATGGATAAAAGATTTTGTATCTCTCTATGCTCAACATACTCCATATTCTTTGGATAAATACATGTCATATGACCAGGTAAACCATTCCTATCAAACATATTTGTCTAAGATCCCTGCCAATACAGAACCTACAAGCTACAAAGAAGTTGTTACTGATCTTAAGTGGGTTTAGGCAATGCAATATGAGATTGGTGCACTACCAAATAATCATACATGGGAAGTAGTTACTCTTCCAAAGGGAAAGGTGCCTATAGGTTGCAAATGGATCTATAAGATTAAATATAAGAGCATAGGAGAAATAGGGAGGTATAAAGGCAAAGCTAGCAGCAAAAGGTTATAGCCAAAAGGAAGGTATTGATATAAGGAGACATTCAGTCCAGTAGTGATGATGAAGACTATGATGACAGTACTGACTATTGCAGCTCAAAGGGAATGGAACATTCATCAGATGGATGTGTTCAATGATTTTTTACAAGGGGACTTACATGATGAGATTTACATGGACCTTCCTCGGGGATTTGAGAGTCAGGGGGAGAATAAAGTGTGTAGACTAACTAAATCCCTCTATGGGCTAAAACAAGCACCAAGACAATGGAATGCAAAACTCTCTCATGCATTACTAAAATTTGAGTTCAAACAAAGTGAATATGATCACTCTTTATTCATCAAAAAGAAAACAATAGGCATGGTACTTGTTCTCATCTATGTGGATGATATGTTGATCACTAAAAGTAGTCTACTTCTAATATAAGAAAAGGATCAGTTGAAGCAAGCTTTCAAAATTAAAGACTTGGTAGAGTTAAGGTACTCTTAGGTATTGAGTTTGCCAGATCAAAGCAAGGTATTCTAATGCATCAAAGAAAGTATGCACTAGAATTAATTTCTGAAACTGGTCTAAGTGCAGCTAAACCAGCTGGAACTCCAATTGATACCAACTCAAAATTGACTACCAAACAGTATGATGAAGAGACACAAATGACAGAAGATGGCCCACTAACTGATCAAGGAGCTTATCAAAGGATAGTTGGCAAACTACTCTATTTAACCATGACAAGACCTGACATCTCATATAGGGTTCAAACATTGAGTCAATTTCTATAACAGCCTTAGAAGTCACATATGACTGCAGCATTAAGGATTGTAAGATATGTGAAAAAAATAACCAGGATAAGGCCTACTATTGTCCAACTACTTAAAGAATACCATCACTGCTTATTGTGATGCAGATTGGGCTTCTTGCCCTCTAACAAGAAGATCAATAACTGGTTACTTTGTGCAGTATGAAGGGTCTCTAGTTTCATCCAACTCAAAGAAACAAACAATTGTTTCTAGAAGTTCAGTTGAAGATGAATACAGGAGAATTGCAACTACTGTACATAAATTATATGGCTGAAAGGTTTAATGGAGGAACTCAACATTGAAGTTTCACTACCTATCAACAACATACATACTGATAGCGAAGTTGTTATGCAACTTACAGCCAATCCAGTCTATCATGAGAGGACCAAACACATTGAGATTGATTGTCATTTTATAAGAGAGAAAATCACACAAGGGTTAGTATATCTACCAAGTACATTCCTACACAAGATCAACTAGCTGATCTTCTCACTAAAGGACTCACAAAATTGCAACTGCAACATCTCAGCTCCAAGCTAGGAGTTCTGAACATCTTCTCACTTCCCATCTTGAGGGAGAGTGTTGAAAATGAGAAGATCAAGGCAGAATCAAATGAGTGAACCTAGTCCTTCGTATGTGTTCCCTAACCACTGTTATTGTGTAAATAACTTTCCATTAATTAGTTAGTCAGTTACAATTAGTTGTAAGTCGGTTAGGATAACTAAGTGTGATTAGATATCACAACTACTATAAAGAGGAGACCTACAATGTAACTACAATAACATTGAGTTACAAGAAACAAAGTTACTCCTCCTTCTCTCTATTCTTCTCCTCCTTCTTCTCATTAATCTTCATATTCTTCTTCTTCATTGTTCATAAATAACTTCAACTTCGACATCCAATTTGGCATTCATTTCAATTAACTTAGCATTGTCAGTCCTCAAAGCGTCAACATCAGCCTGCCCACCATCGTTGGGATCTGATCCCTGAGAAAGATCTTTTTGGAGCAGTGCTTTGAGCCGGGAAATTTCCAAGTCCTTTACCGCAAGTAGAGTCGTAAGTTCTTCCATTTCGCGCTTTGACACCTCTAGATGTTGAAGAAGTTCATAAACTTGTTAATTATCCTCACTTTTCCTTCAATGCACTCACATTCGATTAGAGTGGACATGGAGAAGGCTTGTTTCATTGTCCCAGCAATTCCTTTACCAAGAGGGACGTTAAAATGTTCAAACACTTTGTTGAGCAAGTACCCATAAGCCATTTCATGCTTACCATCCCTGCCTGTCATGATCTGATGCATGTGTTCCAGCATAAGTCCAGGAAGGTTTATAGTTTCATGCATGTCCAACATCTCCACAAGAAACAGGTCAGCCGAAGAGGCGACAGTTCTTTTTTCGGTGCGTGAAAGAAGGACTTTGTTCACAAACTCAAAGTATAGTTGATTCTCGCCCTTCAGAAACTTTTTCAGAATTCCAGAGTACCAGACATCATCCACTTTGACCGCGTCTGACATACACTTTAGACGGTGTACACCCTTCTAATAAATTGATCCCCTTGCAAGGAACTTCCAAAATAATTCCCAAAGTATCTTGATCCAAATGAATATCCACTCCATGAACTTGAGTGTCAACGCTTCCATCCTCATTTAATATCATTTTGTAATAGAACTCACGAACCTCGGGTTCATGCAAGAACGGAGCAGGCCATTCAAACAAGCAAGTTCATTCTTGTAAGTCAACACAATCGACAATACTTTGCATGCATGATTTCTCCAAAATGTCAGGATCAAATACTCTACCATTCAAGACCTTTTGAGTTTTTAGAACAGCCACTCGTTCTTCTCGAGTTAGCACCTTACCACCCCTTGCCTTTTTGAGAGGCGAACTAGGTCCCTCCTCATGCTCAGACCTAGGTTCACACATGTCTTCCAATGTTTCTTCAAGGTTTTCTTTAGACTCTGTTTGAGTTTTCTGCTTTCGTTTCAGAACACCTTTTGACTTTGATTCCTGTGTTTTAACCCTTTTTTCCTTCTACAGCCTTTCTGATTTTGTTCACCGTCCTACTATATCATCTAAATCAATGGAACTATTTTTTGGATGTTGTGAAATGTTGACCAGGTCCTTAGGCTGAACAGACTTGTCTTTAGACACCATGACTTTCCTTTTGCGTTTGTGTTGAGTGGTACTTGCCTTGTTTGTCGCCATGCAATGCAACAACTTCTTTTGAGATCCACGAGTGGAGTAGCTTTTGAAAAAATTCTGAGGAACTGAATCAATCATTTTCCCTTTTCCCTTTTCAGACCTTGGGGCCTTGTGGGAAACCACCGCCTCAGACTTTTTTTGATGTTGTAAGACTTGTGACGCTAAGGATGGTAGAACAATATTTTCAGTGACGCCAGTTTCTTGCTCATTTGCTCCTCGTCAACCTTTTCCTTTCCAGACAAGAGGAACAATATATTTATCCTCCACTGCTTCCATTTGGACAAGAGCAGGGTGTAGGAGAGGTTTTGGAGTATGATCAAACACTGGTACCGTCCCATGCTTGACTGGATCTGTCTATTTGTACTCCAAATCGAAGAATGGATGATGAATATCCCCCTTCATGCCGGCCAGACTTTGCACAATCCATTCCTCGCCAATGGTGAGAATATTTGATTCAACCCCCTTTTCAATAAGAAGATCTCCATCAAAAAGTCGCTCAAACATAATAGACGACACAGGGGCAGGTTGAGATGCGACTTCAGGTTCCAAAGTTTGTTTCTCAACAGAGGGTTGAGAAACAGATTGAGCCTATGAACGAGTAGAGCCATCGAGAAAAAGAATCAGAGTTGGAGAGAAAGGGTGGTTTTCAATTTGGACTGGTATTGACCCATGGAGTTCATTGGTTTTAGGAGAAAGAACTGTAGTGATGAGAGTAGTAGATTCATCTGTTTCACTTACCCCGCAAATTGGAGTGGAAGGAGAAGGCATTTCGGGCAAGATAGGGGTGTTGAACTCAAACTAAGTTGAAGTTTCAACATTTATTGATGAAGGTTCTTTGGGAGAAGAGGACAGGGATTTTGACATGATTGAGGGAGTTTGGGTAGAATTAGAATCAAATTGGAGAGAGTTTAGCACAAGAAAGGGGATGGAGAGAAAATAAGGACTTAGAGGGTTTTGTGGTGGAGATCTGGTCCCTAAACAGATGTGACGTTTGATTTTGAAAAAGGAACAAACAAAACTCCAAGAGACGCAAACACGTGGCACAAGACAGTTAATTTTGCGTCATGTCATAAAATAGTACGTGGATACTAACCTTTGAGAGAGGACCAGGTCCCTCTTTTGTTCAAACATCACCGCTCTAACTATATTGTGTCTTATTCTTCTTCTTTCTAGCTAAATTACCATGAGTGTATACCTGCAAAAGGTACTAAGTTGAATTCACACATAAACGCAAGAAAAAAAGCAATGATACCTGCCTTCCAATCATAGTCAACAAGGGTTTTGAATTCATGTGGACCAAGGAGTTAGTTGGGTCTGAATAGTCCAAGCTTCAACCTGTTTTTGACAAATTGATCCTTGCTTAGAGCCTTGGTGAAGAAGTTAGCGACTTGATCTTTCGTTTTCATCGGCAAAGACCTCGGCACAACAATATTCGCGTACAAAGACCTCGGCATCATAACACTCGCCGGTAAAGACCTCAGTATCATATCCCTCCAAAGACCTCGGCATAATAATACTAGCCGGCAAAGATCTCGGCATAATAACACTCATCGGCAAAGGCCATGGCATAATAACACTCGCCGCAAAAGACCTCGCCGGCAAAGAGCTCAGCATAATAACACTCGCTGGCAAAGACCTCGACATAATAACACCCGCCAGCAAAGACCTCGGCATCACAATCATCACATGTTTTATCACGGTGTTTGACAATCAAAGCACACAAGTTATATCACACCACATAGAAGAGACAACAATTTGCATAATTCCAGTCACATTTATGCTTTCAAACATTTCATCAATCATTCAATCAATAAGGTTTACATTCAGGCAATTAACATCATCATGTTCAACACATACCCTTTTTCATTTCAACCCCTTTTTATTCACTTAGATGTAACAAGTGAACAATTTAACCCTTCACCTCATCCCCATTACTCCAAACATAGAAGCAACAAAGGACGCATACAAATTTCTCATTTCAAAAATTTGATTTGAACACATAAATCCATAAATAATAATGGGTAAAATGAAAATTTTGAGTTAAGAATTGTTACCCAAAAGATTTTACTCGAAAACCTGGTCTAAAACGCCTCCCCAAAGCTTCCAAAACTCAAAATGGTGAAATGGGGTTGAAACCCCGATTTTAGAAAATATTCTTCCCAGGTCACATCTGCTCATTGCGATCGCAATCCAAGGTCACATGATCGCAATGAGTAAGATAGTCAACTCATTAAAGTTGACCATCACGATCGCTACAAGTCCCACGCCATCGCAATGCACCCCAAGATGATGCTGCGTGATCGTGATGAGGGAGTCTCGCGATCGGAATGACCAAAATGGCCATGCACAAGAACCAGAAACCAGCCAAACTCAAAATCATCGAAAGGACCCTCGGGTTTCGTTCGAAACCCCGTACAAACATACCACATATGTGAATCAATTATACTCGACATTTCAAAAATCACTTTCTTAACAACTTAGTCTTTCAAACTCAAAACTTACCAAACATCTCAACTTTTAACTCAAAGTTCAAAACCAACTTCTCAAACTCAATCAAAAACGACTTGGGGTAAACATCAGGAGGGGCAAAGTGGTAATTTTCAAGGAAAAACCCATAAATGACTGACCAGATCATTACATGTGGGGTTAAGGAAGAGGAAGAGGAAGAAAAAGAAGAGGAAGAGGAGGAGGAAAAGGGGGAAGAAGAGGAAGAAGAAGATGAGGATGAAGAAGAGGAAGAGGCATGAGGTAGGGTAGGATGGTGATGGAAAGAGGGTTTTGATTTATTTTTCACCAAATGCACTTACGCGCTTTATTTTATTTTTTTGGCTATGTCAGTTTTAGAGGGTAAATAAATTCATTTTTAAATAGTAAAAATGTGTAATAAATCGTCATAATAGTTTAAATGTATAATTGACTTTTCAGAACAAGTTCAACCGCGAATTTATGTCTTTTCCCTACTATTAAATGACAAGTTGAGTATACAAGGGAATTCTCTCGCATCACAAGGTTTCTCTAGCATAATTCGAGTTGAATAAGATAACAGACTAGTATTTTTCCCTGCAAATCAGCTCTTTTGTAATAAATTAAGCAAAGTTGAGAGTGCAGCAGCCAGAATACTGGTAAATCCAGTAGCATCTGAAGTCTCAACACAAAGGATACAGCTACAGAGATATTGTCCATACCTGGGTAATAATAGTTTGAGGGGTTTCATCAATTATATTTTAGCATGCATTCAGCAAGTACAAAAGAATCAATAGTGTTCAATTGTTAACATTCAGTTCGTATTCACCATAATGCAGAAAACCCAATATTAATTAACAATTGCAATATTTTCTATTCAGCAGTAATTATGCATAGAGTATGCTGAGAAATGACTAGCATGAACTGTCCATAAATTCCACCAGTAAATCTTGAACCATAACTCTATCTGGCATCTTCCCTGCGGCACCGTAGATTGGAGCAAAACCTCCGTTAACTGGACCTGGATTTTCTTTCACCTGATGGGAGAAAACACTATAAATGACCTCTCAACAGAAAATCACATAGTATATATATATATACTCCAAGATAAGAACCTAATTAGAATCAACTAAGCGGTTATGAAGGAATGGATACATCTAAAATAACTGAGCCTTAAATTCATACAGTTATCTGATTGGTTAAAAACACGGCCAAGTAAAAGATCTCGACCAGAAAAATTTATGAGGGGAAAATGACGATCATTTTCTGTTAAGCAAGTACACCAGAAGACAGAGACAACTTTCAAGACCCTAACTAAGAGCAGTGCTGACAAGATATACATTTGGCCTAAACAGTAAATGGTAAGCCGCCTTCAATAAGCTGGTCCTGGTACTGATAACCACATTGCATTTGACCGGAAAATCTTGGTATGCTAGTTGTAAAGATTTTATGATATTGGAAATTCAAAGGAGAGAAAAAGATGGAAGTGAAAGGGCACACTTACAGTCTGCACGGAATCTCTAAGATCCTTCAGAAAAATCTGGACTACTGGTACATGTTGAAGCGTCACACAAATATGAACACTGAAACGGATATGCAATACAAACAACTTAGAAGAGAACTCGCATTTAAGTACTTAGAATTCTAGAAGTATGATTCAAGATTAGACTCTCCTGCCCAAATTATCCAAATGGTTATGAAGGAAAAAGTGCATTTCTGGTAATTGTTTAAACAGTTGCCATAGAGCTGGAAGAAGAAAAGCTTCTCCCATGTCCAGAATGAATGAATTCTTACATTAAAGTGTGCATCATGTGCAGTTGCAATACCTGTTAGGTCTCTGCAATGCATTTAAATGCCAACCTTTGGATGACAGTATATCATTGACTTCGAATATATCTACAACATCAGATCCAAAAGCAATTATACTCATATCAGGCCTTCCAATCACAAACAGTTCTGGAATGTCCTGTATCCTGAAGGGTAGAATCATTGTGAGGGACAATGGTACTTAGACTGGAAAAGAATTGAACTGTAAGTGAGACTATATGTACCCTTTCTGAATTCTTTTTGATGCCTCCATGACCTCCTTGGTGTTTCCCAAGTATCCTGCAAGGTGTACAAACTATCAGCTAAGAAGAAACGGAAGTGCCAAGTGATAACCAACAAGAATGAGAAAGATCTATAACCTTCGGAGCCTAAAGATATCATTGCTGCCCAAGCCCCAGCTATCAGACCTCCAGCTCTGCTTCCAGCAATTGTTGGAGAAACATAAAGCCCACCAGTCCACTCAGTGACTATCATGTGAATACAAGGGATATGTCATCAGAACTTCATAAGAATGATTACCCTTTTTTGGCAGGTAAAGAGAGTATGATTTCTTTTTCTTTATGTGGAAGGGCAAAAGGAAACAGCAAATTATCTCAGATCATGGCCACTTACTTTATTGCAAGGGTACACGTTTGATTTTTCTTACTAAATTGGTTTCACAGGATCTTTATGTTCTTTTAAAAAGACAAATTACTGATTTTGTATTTAAGGTTCAGAGCACCTGCAAACTCCTTTCACTGAAGTTGATTGCAGTGCATATCTAGTTTTTATTATCACATCAATTGGCCCACCAACAGTTTATAGAGATTTCTTTCCTTGAGTCAGTAGCAAAGCTACAAATAATGAATACTTTTTTGACATGAGTAACTTACCAGCAACAAATTGATGCTGTTAACGTGTGAACCAGCAGCAAATTAGTCCAGTCCCAGCACATGTTTCAGGAGTAAGAAAATGTATAAGATCTCAGATTACTTTTAAAACAAAAACATATAAAATGAACTTGTAGCATAATGTATCAATTCTTTGCACATGAAGTAGAACCACCGTACCAAATGTTTCAAGGTATACTATACTTCTCTCTACAACTTCGACATCCATACAGGGAAAGGTAAAGAGGGTATCTCACAAAGAAAACCATTAAAAATTCAAGACAATATTTCCAGTCACATAAAGGCTACATAGTACATTAAGGATGAATTTACAAAGTTCATAATCAAGAGAAAACAAAATTTCCTCATAAAGAAGAATATATCCAAAGGAACAAGTCTAATCTCCAATGAACTCTCACAAATTGGATGATCAAGCAAATCCCATATATTCTTCTTACAGATGCTTCAATTGAATGCTAAACAGTGATTACAGCGAAGGGGCAGAAGTAGTACTTTATACCTTCCGTATTTCACGATTTCGGTACAGAACTACACTGGTTCCTTTTGGGGCCAGCCCATACTTGTGTACATCCACTGAGATTGAGGTTACTCCTTGAACAGTGAAGTCAAATGGAGGTACAGGGTATCTGGACATAATGACAGAATCATATAGACAAAGTGTGGTATCTATAAGACAGATATACAAATGAATTGTTGCTGATGATTTGACTGTTTACAAAAGAGCTTGTATAAAGGGAGGGTAAGGGCAAAGGAAATTCTTTAGAACTATAAATCAATAGAAGTACAAAATAAGATAAATAGTTAGTGCAGATTGGAGCACTCTACTTTACAGAACCATAACCTGGAAACAAAGATACATCAAACATACCCCAATTTACGAGCGAAAGGTAAGACAAAGCCCCCAAGACAAAGGTCAACATGGAAACAAATTTGGTAGCTAGAAGCCAAATCACCAAGCTCCTGCAAGAGAATTTAACTAGGAAATTTAGCGAGTAAAGGATCCAAAATCCATTATACTTAGCAGTATTTGTTAAAGATTTAGAAATTGGGAAAAGATCTGCGCACTTGCCTCAATTGGATCGATTATGCCATGGGGGAAACCAGGAGCCGATCCAACAATCTGTATATTCATATGTTTTAGTGAACAGATAAAATACTTGACATAAAGTCAGGGGCTAAGTAAACAAATTATGATGGAATTCAGAGTATGAGGCTCATTTCTATGGAGATTGAGAATTATAAAATGAAGGAGAACAAACAAACAGAATAATGAAAAGATATGAATTAACACACAAATACATTTTACTTTTGCTTAAAACCAGGGGAAATGATTCTAAAACTTCCCAAAGTCAAAACTTTACCATGATAGTATTTTTGTTAATATATCGCTTAATAGCTTTAACATCTGCTCGAAATTCTTTATCAACGGGGACACGCCACAACTTGATCTTGAAATATTGTGCAGCCTTGTCGTATGCTGAGTGTGCGGAAACTGGTATTATCCTACAGTCATGTATGATACTCACTATATTTAGAGACTGATATCTTATGGCTGGGTGTTAAAGAAAACAAAAAGGGAAAGAGCACATACATTTCTGGTTTAGTGATTCCCTTCTTGGCTTTCATATAGTCACGTGATGATTTAACTGCTAATAATATACTTTCAGTCCCCCCTGATGTCATATTTCCACAAATTTGTCCTCCAGAAACCTTTTCTTTACTACCAAGAATTGCTGCTGTCATCATAACCACTTCTGCTTCAAATCTAACAACGCTTGGGAACACACTCAGATGTAGTGGATTGGTATGTGCAAACCTGAAATTAGAAATATCTATTCATACTGAAAGCAGAGATGGAAAGTTTTATGATAAGAAATCTTAAATGGAGGGTGTATTGCTTGTAAAAGAAAACTCAACAAGTGCATTCCCTCCCATGACAACAAGAAATAAGAATCTGAAGATAAATAAAAAAATTAGAAAAAGCTAATTGGTTAACAATGATGTTATCAAATCTAGTCACATCATGGATGAGTAATGCACTTAGATTAATGAGAAAAGGTTAATCGATTCAAATATATCAAGGGGTATAACATAGTAAAGTTACCAATCCACTTTAGAAGGAAAAAAGAAGAAGAGGTTGTAGAGCTATGAGATCATCCAAAACTCCGTTTAATAGTTGCTAAGCATTTCGTAGGTTCAAGTCCATCTTCCGTCCAGCATGGTCAGCATGTGAA
Source organism: Solanum piurae (assembly GCA_029582685.1). Lineage (NCBI taxonomy): Eukaryota > Viridiplantae > Streptophyta > Magnoliopsida > Solanales > Solanaceae > Solanum > Solanum piurae. The sequence goes on from JAJOOO010003430.1 coordinate 48,242, forward strand.
GTATGACATTTTCTATACGCCCTGAAGCATTGTTAACCCACTAAATACATTTTTTGAGGTCTTAATCAATCTAGAATAGTCTACATGTTGGTTGTCTCTTTATTGTAACCCCTGAAATCTGTATTAAGTAGTACATTCCACATGGAGGTTTTCAAGAGACTGAATTTGCTCCCTCTTCCTCTTCTGTTTAATCATACACTCAATAATTGGACTAGATTCATATGGCAGAAGGTTTATCACGAAGAAGATACATGAAAAGAAACAGCCCTTCCCTTGATCAGTTAACGCAAGCAAAGAACTTAAATATTCACAATGTACCCAACGGATGAACAATCTTACATGGAACATGCCTCGTTTATCAATGAAAAATGTCCCTCATTCTCATTTCCACCAATATAGCTGCTCAGAAAATAGGAAATCTGTTATTCTTTCTACACAGGTTAAAGAGCGAAGAAATGGTTTAATTGAATCCAGAAACATATATAATTCCAAACTACTAGCTAAAAGTGTATAATATAGTGCAATAATTATGGAAACATACACGGTACCCGAACATTTGCCCTGCCATGTCACATCTTTTTGTTTCTCATCTCTCATTTGCACTAGGACGTTATCTCCTAAACCTGACTTCGGCAACTCAGTTCTCCATCCATCTCTATTACTAGAACCTTGCAACTTATCCACTATCTGCTCAGTTCCATAGCAAATTTTGAAGCCAGAGAATGTCAGATTTACAATCAGAAATAAAGACATCAATCATGTAAACCTCTTAATGCTTCCAAATAGATGCTCAAGTGAGAATAGAATCTTAACCAGGTACTTTCTTTGCTAGAATTATTTTTCTAAAACAAGTTGAACAAATCTACATCACATCTCCTTGGGATGTGACCCTTCCCTGGATCTTGCATGAATGCTGGATGCTTCGTGCATTGGGCTGCTCTTTTTCTTAAGCTGAACAAATCGACTCCAAATGTATGCAACAAATTATTTAGCAAACATCCAGATGAAGCAAATCTAAATACAATGGCTTGATATATGGCTTGAATGATTTGATACTCGAACTATTTCACTCTTGATTACTAGTCCTTCTGTTCCAACTTATACAACACATTTTCCACCTTGGAATGTTCTAAAATGTTTGACTCTATTCTTTTAATAATATAGCTTTACATAATTTTCACAACTTGAAAGAACTTAAATTTATATTTTACAATCCAAACTATAAACTTCGATTGATGATTTCTCAGCTGTTTAACTTTCAGCCATTACATTTTTTTCGTTAACATAATATACAAGTCAAATTAACATCTTAAACTTCTTTTGAAGTCAAACAAAGTGTATAAACATAGACCAAAGGGAGTAATTTTCATTTAACTTTATACAATCAAATAGAAATTCACCAAACTGTGTCAGTGATAATCACTGAAAGAAACAAAAACGCAACACCGCATTCAATGAAGTAGACCAGAGTATTTAATGCTCAAAATTAACTCACCTTCTGCTTCTCAGAGTCAATGTACTTTCTAACACCAGGCACCAACCTATATTTAAGAATCAAATATTAAATCTCAGAAAGTGTCAAAATCAATTCAATCAAAAGCTACAAAGTATTCCGGAGCTTTTAACAGATATAATACTCTTTTTCGCCAAACAGGGATAATTTACTGAGAGAAAAATTAAACAGAAATTGAAGATATGCAAGAATTGAATGTGAGAAAATACTTGATGGCGCTCATAACGAAGCTAATAATGGTGGCTTTGAGTCCTCGCTCGTGAATAACGAGGAAGATTGATTGAAGAATTCGAGCGATTAGAAGAGAGAAGAGAGGAACAATAAATAGAATTAACGGCTCGTATTGAGATAAGAAGGAATTTGCTGAAGCTCTGTACTGATTCAGCCATGGTGGAATCGGAAACGCCATCGCCGATCGACGTGAAATGGATAAAAAAAATTACTTTATCTTTTTTTTTGGTTGATAGTAATGTTTTACTTAAATTAATACTCCATAGTCCATACTCCATAGTCCAAATGGTAAGCGATGCGTGCAAGTAATAATTTGTTGTAGTCATAATTAATATATGAATGAAGTACATATGCTTTATTTATGTTTGTTTTTTGAAATCATGTGCGTAATGCATTACATTTTCTGTTACAATATGTTGAATTGGCTTCAAACAAGAATAGGTATACGAGAAAGAGATTGGCATAACATCTTTTGTTGGATAATTAGGATATATATTTTTTATTATTATTAAACATTAACGTTACATATAACGAGAATATGTATGCTATATATTGCAAAATTGTGAATATATATATATATATATATATATATATTTGAAATTTTATGAAAATAAAAAAAATTATTTTATTTGAAATTTTCAAAATTGAAGTTGGAGCAATATGTAGAATTTAGATGTATTTATTGAAAAAATATAAATATTATTTGAACATGAAATATAATTTAAATGAAGTTATTTTTATCAAAATAAAAAAATTAGGAATTTCTTGAAACAAAATAAATTAAAAAATGAACAAGTAAAAATAAGATTGTTGGTGTTTTTCAAGTTCCAAATACAACTTGAAGTTATATTCAGATATTTTATATCTCTTGTTTGATTGTAATAAAATTTTGAGAAAATATTTTTCAAAGTAACTTATTTTTCTAAAATCAGTGAAAGTGACTTCCATAATAAGTTAAGGAAAAAATATCTTTCGAATTATAATTTTAGGCTCTACAAATGTGAATTATATCAAGCCCCCCCTCCTCCCCCACTCAGCCCACCCTCAAACGCAACTCCCTCCTCAACAGTTTTGAATTTTAAAGTATTTTATCTATTTTTAATAGTTGTTTCTCCTCAATTTTAGGATTTTTCATCACTATTTTTTATTACTATTTTGTAAGAATTTCAAAGATATGCTTTCACTGCTTCAATAATTATAGTTGTGAATTTTTTTGTTTCAAATTTCTTCAAAATCTTCATATTTTACTTATTTGGGTTTTTGTTATAATACTTGCTCATGTGATTTGAATATAATTTTTCTTTGTTGAATTTATGTATTGAATATTTTTACTTTTGTTACTTTTGGTAAATTAATAAATTATAATTTTTTGCTTTTTAAAATTGTAGTCTTTTACTTTTAACTATTACATACTTTTCTGAAATTTAACTCAGATATATTTAATTATTTTTGTGTGAAATGTTATTTATTCACTCTTTAATTATTGAGCAGGAGATATGCATTTTCGAAAATGAAATTTCAAATTTTAATTTGTAGATTTTAAGAGAAAGTTGAAAAGAGTAATTGGGTAATTTGAAGGATATGCATGCTCATTCTCAACTGATTTTGATATTTATAATGGTATAGTTGAGTATTGAATTCTATGATGGAGCATCCTTGAAAGGATCAAAAGCAGAGATTATCCATCGAAAATTAAGTGGTTGCCTCATAATTGATTAGCATTGCTATGTCTTAACAAATTTTCTTATTATGTTCGTTTTCTTTGTAATATCATAATCATAATTACATTGGTCATTGCAATAGATGTATTTGACTAACAAAAATGAAGATGATGGTAGTTGTTGGAGTTGTAGCTACAAATATTTTAACTTTGGGGGTTTAATTATTGTAGCCTACAAAAATTAAAGTAGCATTTCTAGAGAACCTTATACTAATAAAAATCAAGAAAGAGAATTTTACATGAATAGTATTTTGATTGAAAGTAATGTTCAGTAAGAACAATGCAATGCCTTTAGAAGAAATAATTTATTGTGTTTAATAAAAAAATATGTCTATTCAAGACCAAGTAATAACAAGATCCTTGATTTTAATGAACGATTTCGCAAGATTGGATCACACTTCTATGGGTCAATTGATTCTATTCATCGAATTATATGTTGTCTTGACTATGATATTATGATATGATATATGTCTCTAATGAATGTAAAGTTATGATACATAAATTGTAACCTCATGACATGATGATATGAAAGAAGTTTATGAACTAGAGTTTTCGAATGTTTTGAATATGAACCTTCGAGTTAACCCATGATCACATGAACTTAAGGGAGATAAATAGTTAATCAACAAGCTATAAGTCTAAATGAAGAATGCCTGAAATTACGTTTGTTAACGTAGCTTAAGAATCATATTATTGATTCGGGTGACCTTCTGTTATGCCCTTGGTAAGGGCTAGTTATGGATCCACATGATATGTACACATATGTCTCATACCCGACAAGGTATGAGATGACTTAGCTGATCGAACTGAGATCAGACTTCAAGCGCTCACATGGTGATTTATATCAGTTACACTATTAGATTTTCATGATGAACTAAAATATAATAAAGTGGTATCGTTGAGGCAGTCTGAACGACCTTATCTATTAATTTATATGTTATGATTATTAGTTGTTTCAATTGATTTGATATGTACATTATGTTTCATTCTGTCATCCTACATACAATACAATTCCTTATGTTCTTACGTCCCTTCTGTCGGGGAACTGTATCGCTTACTGATGTAGGATTAGATACATATACATGTGATCAGGCCGCTCACTAGATTTCATATTTTTTGTTATTGGTTAGCCCTTTTCTATTTATTGGGGCTTACTCTACATCTTTTCCAGTGCTTTTATGTTTAAGTGTTTAAGGTTATATTAGAGGCCTTGTCCAGTAGGCATTACTCAGTTATATTTAAAGGTTTCATAGATAGAAAGATGGTTATGTTTCAGTTTGGACCTTCGTGTCTCTTATTAACAACTTTAATTTTACGACTTATATTTTATGCAAAGTATTTTGTTATCAGACTTGACCCTTCAAATATTTTAAAATTATTTTTCATTATTATTTAGATGTAAACTCATGTCTAATGTCATGTTATGATTATGCTCAGGCCAACAATGACGACATCGAGTATCGATCATATCAAGAAAGTAGGCTCAAAGCGTGACACAATGCACTATCAGTCTGTTCAACAGATGGACTAGACAGTACAACATATTTTTGTGCATGCTCATCAATTTCACTTTCATCCTCCATATTAGACTCAAGCAAAGTACTAGATTCATCAAACATACCATGCATATTTTCTTCAACACAGTTTATTCATTTTTCAAAACCCTATATATTTTACTATGTTGAGAATATTCTAAGAAGATTCATTCATCACTCCTTGCATCAAATTTGCCTAAATTATTTTATTCATTATTGTGGATTAAGCATTTGCAACTAATTTTTTTAATCTCCTTTGCCTTTTATCCTCATTGGTCCATAAAAATTCATATGGATCAAGTCAAGGCACTTGATTGTACATACTTGATTTTTTTTGTCTTGAAAGAGGATATCATTTACTTTCCCCTTACACAGGCAGAACGTCTACAACCTTTATCATATTTGAACTTAGCTTTAGGCAAGCCTATAACTATTTTATTTTAAGCAAGTTTGTTCAACTTTTTCAAACTTGCACGTTCAAGTCTTTCGTGCCACAATAAGGGATCACAATTAATTGCACTAAGACATATCAAATTTGTAACAAGAATTTCCATGATATCATTCTTATACATTTTTTAAAATCTTTTGGCAATTAAAATAATTTTCTTTGTATTCAACTTCTTGACTTTGCAATATGTAAAACTAAAGACTACCTTATTTTCGTTATTACAATTAAAATATACTGATCAAATTGTGTTTCAAACAATAAATATGATACATTTCTTCAGAAAAAGAAAATACATTTCTTCTAATGCTTTTGTTTCAAATCTTTCAATTTTTTAAACTTTAGTAATTTTATATTTTTTAGTATCTCCAAATTATATATTTCCTCCTTTTGAATGAAGTGAGTGAAAGAAATTGTTCTTTGTTTCTAGTAATATACGTTGATCAAGAATTATTCATGTACCAATGTCACTTGCTTCCTTTCACTTTCACCTGCAAAATAATTTAGGAGTTAGTCTTAGGAACTCAGACAAGCTTGGGTCATTTCTTGTGATCAAAAGGATGAATCAAATTTCTTCTTTCTCATCTAGGCAACGATTTGGTGGACATGTTTTTAGGTGCAAGTCTGAAGTTATTTTCATTTGCTAGTTTTATGATTTTCTTTTAAAAAGCAGGTGCAACTGGAGATTCATTGGTGGGGTGTTCAAGTTATCCACAAATTCTTAGTGATAATAGTTTCTTTATGAAATTATTAACCTTTCTTTTCATTATGAGTTTTTTTACTTAAATTGTTTACAATTCTAGAAGAGTCAGTGTTGCTATTTGCTCTTTCAAGACCAATTTCAAATTAAATACATTTAGATTCAATTTTCTTACCTTTTTTCACATAAAAATCAATTTTGCAATTCTTAAATTCTGATTCAATCGTTTTCTGATCTTCACTCACAATTTCTTTTCCTTTTTCAATAATAGACAGCTTCAAAATTTCATACTTTAAATTCAGATTAGTTAAATTAAGTTGGCCAACCTGGTTCTTTAGGGTATTATTATCTTTATCAGTGACAATCTTACAGGTTTTAAGATCAATGTAATTAAATTTTAAGCAAGAGCACTGAACAGTTGATCCCTATTTGAGGCTAGCTCTTAAAAATCATTATTTAGAGTATTCATTAACAAAACAAGTTTGCTTTTTGAAAAAATGTGTAATTTTTATTTTGAATCAAGGATAATACTTATCTTAAAATTTGCTACTTTTTTCATATCTAAGTGTGCAAAGCCATGAGAACAGTCTCATCAACCTTTTCATCATCAGAATCTTATGATCCTTATCCCCATGCATCCATGATGACATATTCTTTCTTGTTATTTTTGTTTGTCTTCTTCTTTATTTTTTTCAGTCTTTTCTTTCTTCCACTCAATTTTTTACAATGGACATTTCTTGATCACGTAATTAATTTTATCACACATGTAATATATATCTTGAGATTTGTCATTGAACCACTTCTGGCTACTTTTTCCTTTCTTTTCATATCTCTTTTCTCTATTGAATTTTTTCTTTTGAAATATTTTGCCAAAAATATCACATGTTCTTCACCAAGGTCAAACTCTTCACTATTAGATATTTCTATGTTGGTGAAGAGATTAACCGTATTCATTTTATAATCTTTCAGATTATCAACCAATTAATCTAGTGTTGTAGTAGATGTGTCTTTGACTTTTATTATGACAGTGACTTTCACATACCATTTAGATTTTGGGAAGACTCTTAGGAATTTATCAACTTGTTCCTCAGCGGTTAGAATTTTTCCTATTTTTCCCAAGGATGATAACTCATTGATCAAAGATGTGAGTCTAATGATCATATCTTGTAGTAACCTACTCTCATTCTTCATACTCGGTGCTAACATAGCCATCCCTAACTTTCTCACTTGATTGGTTCCTCCATAAGAATTAACTAGTGTTATACATATTTACTTGGCAGTGGTACACTTGAAAAATGTGTTTGTCATGACCCAAAAATGTACGTGATGGCATTCGTCTATCCCACCAAGATAAGTCAGACTCAACTGAAAATACGAAAGAATTGTAGAAGGTAAGACAATAATAACATAAGAGAGAAATACTTAGTCATTCTAATATAATCTCAAAACCTAGTTGTCATGTGTACAGACCGTTAATATAAATACATAATTGAAAGATAAGTACAAGTCTCAATCTATTTGTCTCTTGAATAGAACATAGCATAAAATAAAGAACATGAGGGCCCTCCAAGATGACAAGCAACTACCTCTCGAAGTCTTTCGAAAGCCTCAAAAATAGAAGAAGAGCAGTCACACGGATCTGGACACAGAACCTACACAAGTGTAGAAGCAATGAGTGAGTACCAACCAACATGGTACACAACAAGTAACCAAATAAACATGGTAAAACTAGCTAGAATACGAGTACTCATTTCATCCCAAACGAACCTCTTCAAACTATAACCTGCATAGAAATTAGTCTAACCTAACAGTATTGCAATACACAATTCACAAGGCTTAACAATCATAGTCTAATAGTCACGGTCCAATAACCAACAAGTATCAAGTATGAGAATCACAATTGTCACAATCACAATTATCAAGTAGATCAATCACAAGCATCAAATAGATCAATCTCAAGTATCAAGTTCATCAAATCTTAATAATCAAATACTTGACGGAACCATTTTCCATCGACATAATGTCACTAACTGAAACCATTTTCATTTAGTTTTATATCACATCACTAGCTGGAACTATTTTCCTTCGATTTTATATCACATCACTAACCTAAACCATTTCCCTTCAGATTTAAATCATATAACTAACCGAAATAATTTCCCTTCGACTTTATATCAGATCATTAGTCAGAACCATTTCCCTTCGGCTTTATATCACATTACTAGCCAGAATCATTTCCCTTTGGTATTATATCATATATTACTAGTTGAAACCATTTATCGTCGGCTTTATATCACATGTTTCATCACAGTGCATAGCAATCAAAACAAATAAGCAATTTCACACCATAAGGAAGACACAACAACTTAAGCAATTAAAGTCCACCATAATTCCATCAAAGTTGTAACACCTGGGACTTTGAAAAGAGCTAAAGAGAGGTTCATACAAATCACCCGTCTGTTTTAAGTTTTGGGTCAACTTCAAATGATCATATATCTTAGCACATAGATAATTAGGTGGACCATGAACTATCGAATTAAAGGTCTTTGAGTCCTCTTTCCAACACCGCTAGGTTTTCTTAATTCCAGCTCGAAGTAAAAAGTTATGAAAGTTTTAGTGAAACCTCTCTTTTAAAGGCTTCTCAATCATTTTTAGAGGGATAGTTTGGTCTTTTTCCATCCCTTCTAAGCATAGTCACACTTTTCTTCACCCAATTTAGGGGTATAATCAGTGTTAAACCATCTTTTCATGTTTTTAACATTTAGAGAAGTTAGAGCAAGGTTATAAGAGGAGAAAAGGCTAGGTTTCAAGCGCTCTTCAAGATTTCGTTGATTTTCGCCAAGAACATTTATTCTTTCCAGGTATGTGTCACGACCCAGGGGTACACCCTAGATGTAACGTGGCTTAGGAGACATCATCCTAGAATCATTCTAAACTTTTTGCTATGATACCAAGTTTGTCACGACCAGGAGTACACCCTAGATGTAACATGGCGTACTTAACCCTGAAGGGGTTTCCTACAAGCCCTTAGCATATCATAACATATGATAAAACAAATGATGTGGAAATTTTAAAAATTTATCCATACAATCGAAGTCTTTTATAAAAGCAAGCGAAAGTCTAGACTTGTCTCATTATAGCCATCTATTACAATACTTGAATAAAAAATAGGGTCACAACCCGTTCAACATAATCCAAAAATGAAATACTAGAAAGGAACTACAAATGACTCATCCGTCCTTGAATCACGAGGACTCACCACAAGCTAGGAGAATAGTTGATCCAAGCTTGAACCAAAAGAAGATCACCTTAAAAACCGGATCCTACACTTTGGAAAATGTAGGAAAATATGGGTTAGTACAAAAATGCACTAAGTATGATAGCCATGCATAAAAACCTTGAAAACATGCTAAAAGACATTTTAGTTTAAAAGCATGCACTTTACCAAGTTTGAGAATCATCATGAACTTTAGTGTAAAAGCATAAGTCATAAGAATATTCAACATATAGATCATCATAGCATAATAGAACTATCTAATAAGTAACCCTAAGTCATACTTGTGCAATGCATGGATAAGATCCCATAATCCCATCCATACTAAGTACCACTTTTAGGCCACCATAATCATACTCACCATTCTTTGATTTCATCCTTAGTCAATACTCATAGACAAGGAAGCATTCACCTTTAATAAGCCATATCAATGAAAGAAACTCATAACAACAATCCACATTAAGCATACATCATTTCATAAACCTTCATAACATAAGAGGAACACACCATAACTACTCTCAAAGCCTACTTGTGCAATGCATGAATGAGATCCCATACTCCCACCCACACTAAGTAGTGCTTCTTAAGGAGCCATAGTTCATAATCATTCATTGTGGGGGTAAGATTTAACCAACATAGACCATGTGAGCAAATCATGGAATCCGGTGTTACCCACACCGAAAAGGGTGTCCTACTTGCCTAAGGTAGAACCATTAATTTAGCTTAGGTGGATCCACTAGCTAAAGACCTATGAGGGCATATAGTTATGGGACAAGGAGATTGCTACAAGATACCCCGCCTCAACTCACGTATGGAAATCCATCTCAAGGGATTGCTTCTAGAAACCCCACCTCAACTCACGTGAGGGCTTCCATCTCATATCAGTATCCACTCGGTGTTAAGCATTAATCCCTACAGAGTACTTATCATATCATTACTTGAGTTCATTTTTATGGAAGAATGTTTTAACACTCAATCCAACATCATTCATAAGATAGCTCATAGATTCAATAGGTGAGAATAGACTTTCCACCTAAGAATCATCATATCGTGAGAAAACCTTTCACAACATGTCATCATCATTCATAGGTGTATAATTGAGACTAGTCTTTTAATCAACACAACATCATTATCATAATCATGGAAACTTCATTCATAAGTGTGTGTGTGTGAATAGCCTTTCAACAACACCACAATTACATCATAGTCATAATCACTTTATTCTCAAAGTATTCATAAAGCATGTACATAAATCTCATAATCATACATAATTCTCATAATTTTCCCTTCAAGGACCATAGATCACATTCAATCAACACATCTAGAATTACCACATTAGATATGGATAATAACATAATTCAAGTAATCAATTCATAACATTTATAATTCTATAACATTCTACTTGCATCAATCAATACCCACACTTTGAGATCCAATTTGGAAAAATAGGGTAATTCATGGATTCTTGAGGAATTCAACTTAAAATCATATAAATCATCAATATATCCATAAACAAACATAATTCAGTCTTTAAAAACGAATTTGAAAGGAATCCATGAGATTGAACTCAAACCCCAACTTTTGGGTTTTCTAGCTTTGAAATTGGGGGTTTTGGAGGGGATCCATGGATGAAGGCTACCCATGGATGAAGAGCTACCATACCTTATTGAAGAATTCCCACGAATTTGAGGAGAAAATTTTGATTATTCAACCCTAGCTTCACCTTTCTTCTTCTTCTTCCTTGGAGTTCTAGAGAGAGAATATTTGGGGAAAGTTGGTTATTGATTTGGGTTTTGGGATTTTATGTGGTGAATGGGTTGTTTAATGACTTAAAAAGGCTTATATAGGTGTATTAAAACTATACAAAATGACCCCACATAATACTACCTAAAATAGGAATTACCTAAACTAGCCCTAACTTAAGCCTCAAAGCTTAAAAAAATAGCTTTCAGACCTCACCCACGGACCGTGGATGGGACCACGGCCCATCCTGGTGGGCGTGGGTCTTGGTCAGAGAGTTTTGAGGGGAACCACGAGCCCTTATCCCACGGAGCGTGGACCACCCTACGGGGCGTAGGTCCTTCTGTGGGTCCACTCTTTGGGCAGGTTTGAGGGTAGACTTTAGGGTCCTCCTCAAGGACCCTTGGTTGGTCCTTGGGGGGTCGTACCTTGACGTTATAACCCGAAACCCCTCATTTCAAGTACGGGAAGTTATATCTACGACTCTAATCCTCACGAAAATTTCTAGTTTAGCCTGCTAGTTTCTGGGGTGTTACATTATCTCCCCCTTGGGAACATTCGTCCTGGAATGACGATCTAGGCACCTTACGAAATTAAAGACTCAAGACTAGCAGCCCATCATGCATGAAACATCACAATAATGCACAATTCAAAGGAGGAAACATCAACTCCATCACGACATACTCAATGCAACACAAGGAAGTAAGAACTACATCTATCAACCCATTATGCATGAAAACTTCAACATTTCACATATTCATAGAAGGAACTACCTTCTCCAACTCAAAGCATGCTCAATTTAATAACATGAAGCAAATTATGCAATTACTCTCAAAAGCATACTAAAGCATGTTTGACAATTCGTCTCATGAAGCATGTAGGCAACTCATACTAAATGCACAACAACACGAGGAACACATAAATCATGAAAACTCATTTTATCACTAATCATGAACTTCTCAAGAACATGCATAACATAAGGAGATCATGGAAATTTCTAAAACACACATGACTCCAAAACATAATACAAGCTAAGAGGAACTCTTTGTCTCAAGCTAGAATAGGAATAGAAGAAAGACATGAGGATATCAGGACTCTCAACAATCTTACCATCTAAGCACACCATCTCCCCCTTGGGAGAAAGCCCCCTACTAAAACCTCAAATACTACTTCCTTCAAACAATCCCAAAGCATCACCAAAAACTTATAATAACCTTTTCGGGTTCTAAAATCAATAGAGGCCTAACCACAATGCATCCAAACTTTACCAACTCCACTCAAGATCTCATATGAGCCTACAAAACCGGAACTAAACTTCCCAAACTCAATACATCTCTCATGGTGATAATTTCAAGCCAAACCATATCATGAACATCAAGAACACTCAACGACCTTGCTATCTAAGCATATCATATCCCCCTTGGGATTAAGCCTATACAAACTCTTCTAAGCATTATCTCTTTCAATTCTAAGGTCGGAGCAAGTCAATTCTAAACCATGGTGAACTATACTACTACCTTTCCTTTTATAGGAGTCTACTAATTACCACTTCTAGGTATTATCTAAGCACTCTATTCATAATGACCATACTTAAGATCAATCTTAACAAGGTAACTAACTCTTTGAAGTTGGTCAACACCTAAACATATCTCCCTCACCTTAGCTAAGTGGTACATGCAACCCTCAAGTCAACTTTTAAGACAAAACAAATCAAAACCTAGGACATAGACTTTCCCTCCTTCCACTCACGGATAGGCTCATTCAGAAACTAACCATTTGACTATACGGGTTTTACAATCACATAGGAGCATAACAATAATACTACCAATCCATCATAAGGATATCATCTAAATCTAGCATATAAAGCCTTACCTAGTCACATAGTCATAATTGGTATCATAACCAACATTTTATCCCTCGCTCCTTGTAGCATGAGCCCTTCGAGTAGTCATATCTTGAAAACTATCGGATAAGGAGAAAGATCTTCTAGAGTTAAACTTTATGGCACGACTTAAGAGTAATGAAAGAAGTGTAGTTTCCTAAACATCTTGTAGCCTCTCATTTATAAATATGGCGCACTTCACATCATGAATAAGACTCTACTAGATGTGTCTTATGAGACATCATCCTAGAATCATTCTAAATCTTGTGCTCTGATACCAAGTTTGTCACGAACCAGGAGTACACCCTAGTTGTAACATGGCGTACTTAACCCCGAAGGGGTCTCATACAATCCCTTAGCATATCATAACATATGATAAAAGAAATGATGTGGAAATTTTAAAACTTTATCCATACAATTGAAGTCTTTTATAAAAGTAAGCAGAAATCTAGACTTGTCTCATTATAGCCATCTATTACAATACTTGAATAAAAAATACGGTCACAACCCTTTCAACATAATCTGGAAATAAAATACTAGAAAGGAACTACAAATGATTCATATGTGCTTGAATCATGAGGACTCACCACAAGATAGGAGAAAAGTCGATCCAAACTTGAACCAAAAGAAGATCGCCTTAAGAATTGTACCGTACACTTTGGAAAGTGTAGAAAAATATAAGTTAGTACAAGAATGCACTAAGTATGATTGCCATGCATAAAAACCTTCAAAACATGCTAAAAAGGACATTTTAGTTGAAAAGCATGTACTTTACCAAGTTTGAGAATCATCATGAACTTTAGTGTAAAAGCATACGTCCTAAGAATATTCAACATATAGATCATCATAGCATAATAGAACCATCTCATAAGTAACCCTAAGTCATACTTGTGCAATACATGGATAAGATCCCATAATCCCATACATACTAAGTACCACTTTTAGGCCACCATAATCATACTCACCATTCTTTGATTTCATCTGTAGTTAATACCCATAGACAATGAAGCATTCACCTTTAATAAGTCATATCAAGGAAAGAAACTCATAGAAACAATCCACATTAAGCATACATAATTTCATAAACCTTCATAACATAAAAAGACCACACCATAACTACTCTCAAAGCCTACTTGTGCAATGAATGAATGAGATCCCATACTCCCACCCACACTAAGTAGTGCTTCTTGAGGAGCCATAGTTAATAATCATTCATTGTGGTGGTAAGCCTTAACTGACATAGACCATGTGAGAAAATCATGGAATCCGGTGTTACGCACACCGAAAAGGGTGTCCTACTTGCCTAAGGTAGAATCATTAATTTAGCTTAGGTGGATCCACTAGCTAAAGACCTATGAGGGCACATAGTTATGGGACAAAGAGATTGCTACTAGATACCCCGTCTCACGTATGGGCATCCATCTCAAGAGATTGCTTCTAGAAACCCCACCTTAACTCACGTGAGGGCTTCCATCTCATATAAACATCCACTCGGTGCTAAGCATTAATCCCCACAGAGTACTTATCATTTCATTACTTGAGCCCTTCTCCCACGAAGTGTGGACCACCCTACGGGGCGTAGGTCCCTTCGTGGGTCCACTATTTGGGCAGTTGTGAGGGTAGACTTTAGGGTCCTCCTCCAGGATCCTTGGTTGATCCTTGGGAGGTCGTACCTTGACGTTATAAACCTAAACCTCTCATTTCAAGTACGGGAAGTTATATCTACCACTCTAATCCCCATAACAAGCTCTAGTTTAGCCTACTAGTTTTGGGGGTGTTAAAGTATGTAAGGCTTCTCACAGTGTTGGACTTGTTCGTCCTCGCGCTCTACATCTCAATTTAGTCAAGAAATAATTATATCTAAAGATCCATTTTTAGTTCTTGATATTCTTTAACAATTAAGGCTTTTTTTATTTTTTTTTATTTTGTGAATATTATCGTATTGTCCATGCTTAGTATCATATGAACCCTATTGATTTGATAATTTATGTTTCCAAATAAATTATATGAAAGTTATCATGTATTTGTGTTGGGTTTGAGAATCAGGAAGAGTTTAAGAGAAATTTCACAATTCTAAACTAAGTTGGGGTCCTAATGTAAGCTTAAAATTCGTCGGAGGTGCTAGGGAAGGGCGTGTGGCAGTGCGCCATGATAGCGCCAAGGCCTGAGCGCTGAATCAGGAGTGCGCCAAGGCTTGACTTCTTTAAATTCAGGCCCTGAGGTGACGCGCTAGCAGTGCGCCAAGGCCTGACTTCTGAAGTTCAGGGCCTGGCACCATGTGCCATCAGTACACTAAGGATTTCTGGGCCAATCTTGACTTGTTTCATCCGGCACATGTTCCTTTAATTTATGGTTATGTTTCCCTTCTCTGTATTAGCTTCTATAGACTTCATTTACCTTAGAATTCCTACATGGTCTAATCACATGTCTTAATGCACATTCAAAACTAAATTGAGTTTAAAAGGAAGTTGAAGAGTTTTATGGAGTTATTATTGAGAGTTCTTGTTTAAACATCAACGATCTTATACTAATTATTCCCAAATGTAACATTTTTACATTGAGAAAAGAGAAACTTTGATTTCTAAAAAGAGTTTATAAGTTCAGGTATTTCATTACCTCTTTAAAAAGAGTTATTTTGAGTAATTACCTTAAAACAGAGAAAGAGTATTTATAATTGACCATGAGTGTGTGTGTGAGTATATATATATATATTTGGAGTAGTATTGAGCACCGATATGGGGACGAGTTCATACAACTCACATTCCTCATAAACCATATAGTCAACATAGGTAAAAGATCATACTTTTTAGACGACTTCTTATTGCTTTCGAGCATAGGTTAGTGGATCCAGTTAGTTGAGGTGTTCTATACCCCCGACAAGGTATATGATAGTTCTGGCAGCATGGGCGAGACGTTATATCATCACATAGCTCATAGTGATGGTTATTGATTAGAAAATCTCCCAAATAAGAGTAAGGAATAACTTATTATACTTTTAGATATACCTTGAGTGAGTATCTGTTAATTTTGAAGCTTTAGACATTTCATCTTTTGTTAGTGCTTTGTATTGAGTTGAGTATTTCTTCCAGCCTTGTCAATTCAGTTATTTATTGCATTCAGTCTTATTTACATACTCGTACATTCCATGTACATATTTTATTCGAGCTGCATCTTATTATGATGCAGATATAGGTGTTCAAGATCATCAACAGGCGCTTCGTTGAGATCACCTGACACTCGTAGACTGTACTTGGTGAGGCCTCCTTGCTTCCAAGAGACTCCATTTTCATTTCAGTTTTAGCAGCATTTGAGGTGTCATGGGTCTTGTCCCGACATCTATCTTGAATTGTTAAAGTCTTCATAGACAGACAGAACTAGATGATTTTATTATTTTCTCAAGATGTTGATTCAACTTATGAATTATGTTAAGTATTTTTAAGACAGTGTTTTAGAACTTTTCTTGGATGTCTAAATTCTCATCTATTTAAGCTTTCGCGTATATTTTAAATTCAAGTGAGTTATACTTAGCCAGGACAAGGGTTCACTTGGGGATCAAAAATGATTCTCGAGTGTCGGCCACGTCTAGCGTGTAGACTCGGGGCGTGACAAAAACATTTCATCAATCAATAAAATAGGGTCTACAACAACATAATTCATGAAGTATGATTATCAACATGTTTCCATTTTCATTAATCTTCTTTTTATTCATTGATATCAATAAAGTGGAATAATTGAATCCATATATGAGGTGTTTATGACTTGGTATCGTACATTGGAGATTAATATTGCAAATGGGTGGCAATATCAAGGAACTAAACTAAAGTTTTAGGTCAAAGGGACCCCTCAGACAAAGTTCTAAATTAAAGAAATGGCTCGGGTAGAACTTCGCCCGTTTGAAAGGTTAAAATTATCTCATACCTTGGGATAAGCCTATGAGTGTCTAACATACTAAGAATAGTGTGTTATGAGGTATTATAATAGCACAAGGTTCATATGGTAAGTTTTGAAGTCAAGAAAATTAGCGAAACTAAGGTCGGCAAAAGTTATCAAAGTTTCTCTAATAATATTTTCTCAAAAATGTGGTATGTCGGCTTACTCAATGTTTTAAGACATGAAAACATTTCTTTTCACTCCCTAACTAGAAAGAAAGCTTAAGTGAGGGTCTTAATGGAGCTTTTGCATGATGAAGGTTAGTTTTTGACGATTTCTACCATTAAAGGTTGCCCCCGTGCCTAGAAACATGATCTCTACACGTGGCAATCGTTTACCCCCTCTATTAGCTGAGTTTGGAGCTAGTTTTTGAAGATATAAATTGGTAGTTATTGGTGTTTCTTCAAGGTTTAAACTTGGTTAACTAAGGTAATAATCTCGGGACTCTTTTGTGATTGTCTTTATGAAGTTCTACGGGCGTTTCGTCAAGTTGAAGCCATATGGCATATCTGCCGATTTAAGCTCAATTATGAATTATTTATAGGTGCGTACCAGCAGTGTATATATAGTGTTTGCGATCTTAGGACATAAGAAACAACTTTCATGAAAAAACTACGGCCATTCAAGCGTTCATTGGAACGGTATGTGAAGGCTAAGCTTCATCCCTCATTTTAGCACCACTCCTGGGAAATTCCTAAAACTCCGAATGTGATATTTTGCTATTCTCTTGCTAGAAATACCTTCAGTGAAAGGCATTGGGATGTCAGTTGAATTATTTTCATGATTCTATTATTTTGATACTCCACTCATGTAGATAAATAGAGTATTCGTCATCTACATGTCATTTTATAGGTTTTCTTGATTATATGTCCGCATGTATAAATTCTTATTCTTCTTTGGGTGATTTGACCTAAAATATCCCGGGAGACCCTTATTACTTGTAAGGAACCCTCTTTCCCAACTAAAGTTATTATGAAAAATCTTTAAAGTAACTCACGATCTTCAAAACTCTTGAATATAACTTAAATGTTTAAACTATTAGAACACTTGGTTTTTGAAATACTTTTTTGATAAATTATCTAGGAACCAATTTAGGAACTAAGTAAATCACCTTAAAATTGTTATGAATATCTGTAAGGTTAGGTTATATTTCTAAAATTCGAGTTAACTTTTCAAGCTTATTTGAAAGAACATATTAGGTTCCATGAGATGATTACATGTTATACGAAAATGATTATGGGGTTTTGAGAACAAGACTACAAATGGGCCAATATTGGTAACATGACAACAGTAACATATAGGTGTTATAAATTCATGGCATGACATGCTATGCATTCTACTCCCGAGCTATAATTGGGAGGTATGGGGTCTATTGTCTATATTTATACGTATGAAACACCGATGGCCAGAGGTTGGTGTATATGATGTCGATTAGCTACCGGGAAGCAGCACCATTGCTAGCATTTTGTTGGGTATGTCATGCATTTGCATCTATATATATGTATTCATGAGATACGATTATACGAGCATACCATGCATATATAAATAGTATGAGGCCAAATGTCAGCCAGAGAGCTCATTTGAGTTTCACTTTCAAGTGGTATCTCTATTACCCCTTTTCAGTAACTATTTATGATTCTACTTTCCGCTTTACATACCAGTACATTTTTATTCGTACTAACGTTCCATTTCCTGGGGACGCTGCTTTTTGTTTCATGCGAGCAGGTTCAGGCAGGGGTTTTGATCAACGACCCACCCGCTAGGATTCAGGATCAACTGTGAGTTGGTAAACTCAATCTTATCCTGGGGCTATCAGAGGAGGTTTACTTTTGTTGTACAGTTTGGGTATAGTCGGGGCCTTGTGCCGATAGTGCTTATGTCACTCATAGAGGCTATTGTGGACACAATATTCTGGGTTTTCTTTTGTATGTTTTAATGTCCAGCCTATAGACTTGGCATGTATATATATGTGTGTGTAAGTAGGTATTTCTTCAGTTGTGGCCTCGTCGGCTAGCTAGTACATCTTTATTTATTTTTTTGGTTTGTCTACTCTTGTTTGTATGGTTTATTCTCATTCAGGTCATGACCTTCAGGGTCTAGGCTTCACTTTTTAGAGGTTGTGTTGTCCAATCTTTTTGTCTCACACTTTGGTTAGCTAGTATATTTTAGGGGGTAATTTATTCTAATAGGGTATCTAGTGCCAGTTGCACCCCCTATTCGGAGCGTGACAAACTAAAGGTTTACCACCGACATATCCTAACTCTTCCTAATGGTCATGAGGGCAATGTTGTTTATTGTGATGCCTCAAGAATTGGCCTAGGTTTTGTTCTTATGCAGCATGGTAAGGTTATTGCATACGCCTCTAGAGAGTTGCGGAAGCATGAGCAGAATTATCCTACACACGATCTTGAGTTGATTGCAGTTGACTTTGCCCTAAAAATTTGGCGGCATTATTTATACGGGGTTCATATAGATATTTTCACCGATCACCAGAGCCTTCAGTATTTACTTAAGCAGAGGGAGTTGAACCTACGACAAAGGAGATGGCTAGAATAATTAAAGAACTACGATGTTGATATTTTATAGCAACCCAACAAAGTTAATGTTGTTGTTGATGCGCTCAGCCGAAAGTCAATGGGTAGTCTAAGTCATGTTGAAGCTGATAAGGTTGGAATTACAAAAAACCTATGTCAGCTAGTTAATTTGCAAGTATGCTTGGTAGATGCAGGAAGCGGAAGTGTTGTCGTGAAGAATATGGCAGAATCTTCCTTTGTGATTGTCACGACCTGAGCCTATACCCCGGAAGCGACATAGCGTACAAGACTCCGAAAAGTCTCATACAAGCCTCATAGCATTCATAACATTCAATATAAGGAAAATGGTATGGAATTAAAACTTTATTTAAAACCATACAATCAAAATACTCATTTAAAACATTCAAAAATAGCGGAAGTCTATTGTCTCACATAGCCATCTAAACAACATCTTGAAAACTAAAGTAGGGACACGACCCTTTACAATCGAAAGACTAACAATTGTCTATTACATGAAAGAAATGGAAACGACAATACGTGTCCTCGGTCTATGAGGACATACCACTTTGCCTTGGAAGAATCTCAAATCCAAGCTTCTACTAGAGAGAGTCAAACCGAGTACCAATCCCAACACTTCATATAGGTAAAGAAAATATGGATTAGCACAATTAAGTACTAAGTATGATAGCCATGCAAAAACATGCTTAAAACGGATATTTTATTTGAAAGTCATGCTTTAATGCCAATTTGATAAAACTTCTTGAACATTAGTACAAGAGGCATAATATACAAACATAACCAACATACAAGTCATTTAATCACATTAGAGACATAATCAACATATAACCCATTTCATCACATTACACCTTCACCTCAAGTAGCCTTCAAGCTATACTTTATGCAATGTATGGATAGCGTCCCATACCACCATCCACACCAAGTACCACCTCAAGGCCACCAAAAGTGAACTTACCATTCATCATTTCCATCTTTACTCAATACTCATACATAAGAGACATAAACATTACACAAGTCATGACAAGGAAGTAACTCATAATACAATCCAAGTATAGCATGCATCATTACATTAAATACATAAGTCAACATTCCCCATTAGCTTCATTAAGAACACCTTCATTCATTAGACATTAAACCAACATTCTCCATTAGCATCATCATAAGAGTATATTCATTTCATTTAACATTATAACATAAAGGAACACACCATAACCCTCTCAAAACCTACTTGTGCAATGCATGGATGGCATCCCATACTACCACCCACACTAAGTAGTGAATTCTTGAGAAGCCATAGTTCATTAACATTCTTTGTGGGGGTAAGCCTTAACCGACATAGACCATGTGAGCAATTTCATGGAATCCCGGTGTCACCCTCGCCAGATAAGGGATTCCTACTTGCCTAAGGTAGGACCATTACTTTTAGCTTAGGTGGATCCACTAGCTAGACCTATGTGGGCACATAGTAATGGGATAGGGAGAGTGCTACTAGATACCCCACCTCAACTCACGTGAGGGTATCCATCTCAAGAGATAGCTACTAGAAACCCCGCCTCAACTCACATGAGAGCTTCTATCTCATATTACTATCCACTCGGTGCTTAGCAGTATTCCCCACGGAGTACTTGACATTCATTACATTAGTTCATTATTATGGGATAAGAGATTGTTACGAGATACCCCGCCTCAACTCACGGTTGAGTATCCATCTCAAACCCAACATTCATTCATTGGTAAGCTCATAGATTCAAAGATGAGAATAGCCTTTCACCTAAGAATCCCTATATTTTGAGAAAGTCCTTTCACAACATAGCATTATCATTCATTAGTGTACAATTGAGCATAGCCTTTCAATCAACCCATCATCATTAACATAACCATAGAAACTTCCTTCATTAGTCATTCATGAGTGTCTGTATGCGAGAATCACCTTTAACATAGAGCCGCATCATTCATAGGTGTTAATTGAGAAATAACATTCATTTATAAAAGAATTACATTCTAAACATGATCACAACACTTTCATTGAGATCACACACATATGTACTTCACATCATAATCATACATAATCCTTCATGAAATTTCCCCTTAGGGATATGAACCAACATCAACCCATAAATCCAAGATACTACAATAGATAATGAAATTGACATGATTTAATAACTAATACAATATAAACATCAACAATTCAACATACTTGCACAATCAACCAAATCCTAATCTCAATTCACCACTTAAGAATTTTAAGGAAAACATGGGTTCTAGGAAGAAATAATCTTAATTCATATTTAAAACCACAATTCATTCATAATTCAATGCAATAAAGCGTTTGAAAATCATTTGGAATCAAACACATGCCAAGATTGAAAACTAGGCTTTTTGGGGAAACATTGGGGATTTGAAATCAACTTTGAAATTGGCTCCTTCAAAGAAACTAAGTCAAGGATGAAGACTACCATATCTTGCTATTGAATCCCCATGAAATTTGAGGAAGAAACATCTTGAATCCACAAACCCTAGATTCCATTTCTTCTTCTTCTTCTTTGGGAACTTCTAGAGAGATAATTTTTGTAAGGCGGAACTCTTTTGATTTGATTTGGGTTTTGGATAAATAAGGAGTAAATGACTTGTTTTAAAACTTAAAACTATATATACTAGTGATATAAAACAATTAAAAACAACCCCACACATTAATTAATTAAAACAAAATTACTTAAAAACCCCTAACTAAGGCAGCCCCGTTAGGGACCACACCGACTTTGACGGGTCGTGAGGGGCACCACGGCTCGTGGTGGTGCCCGTGGTCCCTTGACCAGTGTGCCTCTCCACCTTGCCAAGCCCTCAATGGCCTCAGGGAAGACCACGAGACTTCCCACGATCCGTGGTCAAGACCACGAGTCGTGGTGTTGGTCGTGGTCATGGAGGCAGTAGCTTGGCCAAGTTGCCTTGCTTTCCATGCAACCAAGTGATCTTCACGACCACTTGTACGGATTGTCTAGGGCACCAAAGCTCGTGGTGATGCCCCTGGTCTTTCGTCAATAGCTCCCTTAACTTTTCACAACTCCCTCCAAGCTAAGGCAACCCCACGAACATTCCCATGGCCCGTGGTCATGACCACGATCCGTGAAGTGCCTTGTGAAGGGAAGCCTTGGCTTGGCACCTCACAAGGTCACACTGCCATGCCAACCATGGGTGGCACCATGACTCATGGTGGCCACCACGGGTCGTGAAGACCCTCGTGGTCATGGTAGGAAGTGGCTAAGCCTAGTTTTTAGGCAGCCTTGGCCCCTCTCCATGGCCTACACCCAAAATCCTTAGTCCTTTCCCTTAACCCTTGATGTTAACCCTCACTTTTTGGCTCTAGTTAAACCTATCATTTTTTTAGTCATTATAGTGATTGAAGTGAAAAGGCGGCAACATGATGATCCCGAGCTTAGAAAATTGAGGGAAAAGATTCCACAACAGCAACAACCTTTATTTGAGCTAACTAGAGATGGAGTCCTTAGATACGAGGGTCGCTTATGTGTATTGGCAGTTGGAGAGATCCTTACAAAGATTATTTTAGAGGCCCATTAATCTAGAAATGCAGCTCACCCTAGAGTGATGAAGATGTATCAGGACCTTCGACAAATCTATTAGTGGAATGGCATGAAAAAAGATATTGCGAAGATGGTAGCTAAATGTCACAACTGTCAACAAGTTAAAGCAGAGCATCAGAGTCCTGGAAGCCTAACCCAGTATATTGAGCTTCTTTTATGGAAATGGGATATGATAAATATGGACTTCATCACTGGTTTTCCTCGCACTCCATGAAGGTATGATTCCATTTGGGTAATTATCGATAGGCTGACAAAATTTGCTCATTTCATGCCAATCAGAACAACAAATTCAGCTGAAGATTATGCCAAGCTTTACATTCAGGAGATTGTTTGCCTTAACGGAGTTCCATTATCTATTATCTCAGATCAAGGAGCTCAATTTACAGCACATTTTTGGAGATTGTTTCAGAAGGGTCTAGGTACTCAGGTAAATATTAGCACCACTTTTCATCCACAAACTGATGGATAGGCAGAACGTACTATTCAGATGGTTGAGGATATGGTACGTGCTTGTGTACTGGATTTTAAAGGAAGTTTGGATCAATATCTACCTCTTATCGAGTTCAGTTATAATAATAGCTTTCATACTAGTGTGCAGATGGTCCCTTACGAATCACTGTATGGGCGAAAGTGTAGATCCGCAATCGGTTGGTTTGAGATCGGTGAAGCATATTTTCTAGGTCCCAATCTAGTCGAAAAGGCAATTGAAAATGTTAAGCTTATTAGAGATCAGCTTCATACAACACAGTGTCGAAAGAAGTCTTATGTCGATGTTCGACAACATAACTTAGAGTTTGATGTAGAAGATTGGGTTTTCCTGAAAGTATCGCCTATGAAGGGCATCATGTGATTCAGAAAGAAAGGAAAGCTCAGTCCTAGGTACGTTGGACCGTATAGGATTATTTGAAAGATCGGTATTGTGGCATACGAGCTTTATTTGCCTTCAGAATTTGAAGCAGTCCATCCTGCATTTCATGTATCTATATATGTTACGGAAAGGCATTAGATATCCGTCACGTATTATTCCCATTGAAAATATTTGTATTGCTGAAGATTTATCTTATGTAGAGGTTCCAATAGTGATTTTAGATCGGCAAGTAAGAAAGCTTCAAACTAAAGATGTAGCTTCTGTGAAAGTGTTATGGAGAAATAACAACCTTGAGGAAATGACTTGGAAAGAGGAAGAGGAAATGAGGAAGGAGTACCCCCAACTGTTTACAACTTAAGGTGAGTCACATATCGATAATTGGCAATTATTTATTCACAACGACTTCATTAAATTTTCAGAAGCTTGAAAGTGCAATTTATGTGTCTTCTTATGATATAGCTATACAAAGCTTAGTAGTTAAAATTTTCATATTTTGACTCTTTAGTTTGCGAGTGTAACAAACATAGACTCGCAAACTATAGGGGAAAAAAACTCAACCAAGGAATTATCTAGATCCATTAGCGGGCGAATGCTCATAAGGGGGAGGGAGAATGTAAGATCCCGTACTTTTTCTCTATTCTTGCATAATATGTGTGGCGTAGTTTAGAATCGTTATATGAGGTGTATATGACTTGATATTGTACATTGGAGATTAAGAGTGCAAATGGGTGGCAATATCAAGGAATTAAACTAAAGTTTTAGGTCAAAGGGACCCATCAGACAACATTCTAGATGAAATGAAAGGTTTAAATTATCTCATACCTTGGGGTAAGCCTACTAGTGTCTAACATGCTAAGAATAGTGTGTTATGAGGTATTATAATAGCACAAGATTCTTATGTTAAGTTTTGAAGTCAAGAAAATTAGAGAAACTAAGGTCGGCAAAAGCTATCGAAGTTTCTCTAATAATATTTTATTAACTTTGGATCAAATGTCTTGGATGTTTTCTCCTAATATATAAAGAGTTAGAAGGCCCATGATCTATCGAATTTAAGGCCTACGAGTCTAGTTTGCAATGCATAAGACCCCGTATCCAATCGACATCGGAGTAAAAAGTTATGATGGTTTTACCGCAAACTTCAGGGGTAGAATCCGGGTCGCCGGGTCAAGTAAAAAATGTGGTATCTCGGCTTACTCGACGTTTTAAGCCATGAAAACATTTATTTTCACTCCCTAACCAGAAAGAAATCTTAAGAGAGGGTTCTAATGGAGTTCTTGCATGATGAAGGTTAGTTTTTAATGATTTCTACCATTAAAGGTTTCCCACGTGCCTAGAAACGTGATCTCTACACATGGCAATCGTTTTCCCCTTCTATTAGCTGAGTTTGGAGCTAGTGTTTGAAGATATAAATTGGTAGTTATTGGTGTTTCTTCGAGGTTTACACTTGGTTAAATAAGGTAATCATCTCAGGTCTCTTTTATGATTGTTTTTATGAAGTTCTACAGACGTTTCGTCAAGTTGAGGCCATATGGCATATCTGCCGATATAAGCTCAATTATGAATTGTTTATATGTGTGTACCAGCTGTGTATATATAGTGTTAGCGAAGCTTAGGACATAAGAAACAACTTTCGTGAAGAAACTACAGTCATTCGAGCGTTCATTGGAAAGGTATGTTAAGGCTAAACTCCGTCCCTCATTTTAGCACCACTCCTCGAAAATTTCTAAAATGCCGAATGTGACATTTTGCTATTCTCGTGCTAGAAAGACCTTCAGTGAAATGCATTGGTATCTCAGCTGAATTATTTTCCTGATTCTATTATTTTGATATTCCACTCATTCAGATAAATAGAGTATTCGTCATCTACATGTCATTTTATCGGTTTCCTTGATTATATGTCCACATGTATAAATTCTTATTCTTCTTTGGGTGATGTGACTTAAAATATCTCGGGAGACCCTCAATACTTGTAACCATCCCTCTTTCTCAACTAAAGTTATTATGAAAAATCTTTAAAGTAACTCACGATCTTCAAAACTCTTCAATATAACTTAAATGTTTAAGCTATTAGAACACTTGGTTTTTGAAATACTTCTTTGATAAATTATCTAGGAACCAAGTTAGGAACTAAGTAAATCACCTTAAATTTGTTATGAATATCTGTAAGGTTAGGTTATCTTTCTAAAATTTGAGTTAACTTTTCAAGCTTATTTGAAATAACATATGAGGTACCATGAGATGGTTACATGTTATACGAAAGTGATTATGGGGTTATGAGAACAAGACTACTAACGGGCCAAGATTGGCAACATGACAACAATAACATATAGGTGTTATAAATACATGACATGACATGCTATGCATTCTACTCCCGAGCTATAATCGGGAGGTATGGAGCCTATAGCCTATATTTATACGTATGATACATCGATAGCCACAGTTTGGCGCATATGATGTCGATTAGGTAACGGGAAGAACCACCATTGCTATCATTTGGTTAGGTATGTCATGCATTTGCATCTATGTATACATATTCACGACATACGATTAAACGAGCATTCCATGAATATTTAAATAGTAGGAGGCTAAATGTCAGCCAGAGAGCTTATTTGAGTTTCAGTTTATGTTGGTATATCTATTACCCTTTTTCAGTAACTATTTATGATTCTACTCTCCGCTTTACATACCAGTACATTTTTATTCGTACTTACATCCCATTGCCTGGGGATGCTGCTTTTTGTTTCATGCGAGCAGGTTCAAGTAGGGGTTTTGATCGACCCACCCCCTAGGATTCAGGTTCAACTTTGAGTTGGTAAGCTTCATCTTATCCTGGGGATATTAGAGGAGGTTTAGTTTTGTTGTACAGTTTGGGTATAGTTGGGGACTTGTTCCGACAGTGCTTATGTCACTCATAGAGGCTACTATTGACACAATATTCTAGGTTTTCTTTTGTATGTTTCAATTTCCAGCCCATAGACTTGGAATGTATATATATGTGTGTGTGTAAGTAGGTATGTCTTCAGTTGTGGCCTCGTCGGCTAGCTAGTATATCTTTATTTTATTTTTTGTTTGTCTACCATTGTTTGTATGGTTTATTCTCATTTTGGTCATGACCTTCAAGGTCCAGGCTTCACTTTTTAGAGGTTGTGCTATCCAATATTTTTGGCTCACAATTTGGTTAGCTAGTTTGTTTTTGTGGGTAACTTGATCTAATAGGGTATCTAGTGCAGTAACGCCCTCTATTCGGGGAGTGACAAACTAAGGCTTACCACCGAACCTATCCTAACTTTTCCTGATGGTAATGAGGGCTATGTTTTTTATTGTGATGCCTCAAGAATTGGCCTAGGTTGTGTTCTTATGCAGCATGGTAAGGTCATTGCATACGCCTCTAGAAAGTTGCAGAAGCATGAGCAGAATTATCCTACACACGATCTTGAGTTGGCTGCAGTTGTCTTTGCCCTAAAAATTTGGAGGCATTATCTATACGGGGTTCATATAGATATTTTCACCAATCACCAGAGCCTTCAGTATTTACTTAAGCAGAGGGATTTGAACCTAGAACAAAGGAGATGGCTAGAATTATTAAAGGACTACGATGTTGACATTTTATATTATCCCGACAAAGCTAATGTTGTTGCTGATGCGCTCAACCGGAAGTCCATGGGTAGTCTAAGTCATGTTGAAGCTGATAAGGCTGGAATTACAAAAGACTTATGCCATATATTAATTTGTAAGTAAGCTTGGTAGATGCAGGAGGCGGAGGTGTTGTCATTAAGAATATGGCAGAATCTTTCTTTGAGACTGAAGTGAAAAGGCAGTGTGGCATGAAGATCCTGAGCTTAGGAAATTTAGGGAAAACATTCCACAACAGCAACAACCTTTATTTGAGCTAACTAGAGATGGAGTCCTTAGATACCAGGGTCACTTATATGTACCGGCAGTTGGAGAGCTCCTTACAAATATTCTTTTAGAGGCCTATTATTCTAGATATGCAGCTCACCCTGGAGCGACGAAGATGTATCAAGACCTTCGACAGATTTATTGGTGGAATGGCATGAAAAAAGATATTGCGGAGATGGTAGCTGAATGTCCCAACTGTGAACAAGTTAAAGCAGAACATCAGAGACGTGGAGGCCTAACCCAGTATATTGAGCTTTTGTTATGGAAATGAGATATGATAAATATGGACTTCATCACTGGTTTGCCTCGCACTTCACGAAGGTATGATTCCATTTGGGTAATTATCGATAGGCTGACAAAATCTGCTCATTTCTTGCCAATTAGAACGACATATTCAGTTGAAGATTATGCCAAACTTTACATTCAGGAGATTGTTTCCCTTAACGGAGTTCCATTATCTATCATCTCATATCAAGGAGCTCAATTTACGGCATATTTTGGAGATCGTTTCAGAAGGGTCTAGGCACTTAGGTAAATCTTAGCACTGTTTTTCATCCACAAACTGATGGACAGGTAGAATATACTATTCAGACAGTTAAGGATATGGTACATTCTTGTGTGCTGGATTTTAAAAGAAGTTGAGATCAACATCTACCTCTTATCGAGTTCGCTTATAATAATAACTTTCAAGCTAGTATGCAGATGGCCCCTTACGAAGCTCTATATGGATGCAAGTGTAGATATCCAATCAGTTGGTTTTAGCTCGGGGAAGTAGGTTTGCTAGGTCCCAATCTAGTCCAACAAGCAATTGAAAAGGTTAAGCTTATTAGAGATCGGCTCAGTACAACACAATATCGGTAGAAGTCTTATGTCGATGTTCGATAACAGAACTTAGAGTTTGATGTAGAAGATAGGGTTTTCTTGAAAGTATCGCCTATGAAGGGCATCATGCGATTCGGAAAGAAAGGGAAGCTAAGTCATAGGTATGTTGGACCGTATAAGATTATTCGGAAGATCGGTATGGTGGCATAAGAGCTTGATTTGCCTTCAGAATTGGAAGTAGTCCATCATGTATTTCATGTATCTATGTTGCGGTAGGGCATTGGAGATCCTTCACTTATTATGCCCATTGAAAATATTTGTATCGCTGAACATTATCTTATGTAGAGGTTCCAATAGCGATTTTAGATCGGCAAGTAAGAAAGCTTCGAACTAAAGATGTAACTTTTGTGAAAGTGTTATGGAGAAATAACAACATTAAGGAAATGACTTGGGAAGCGGAAGAGGAAATGAGGAAGGAGTACCCCCAACTGTTTACGACTTAAGGTGAGTCACATTTCGATAATTGGCAATTATTTATTCACAACGACTTAATTAAATTTTTAGAAGCTCGAAAGTGCAATTTATATGTCTTCTTATGAGATCGCTATACAAAGCTTAGTAGTTAACATATTCAGATTTTGACTTTAGTTTGCGAGTGTAACAAACATAGACTCGCAGATAAAGTCCTATTGAAAAAAAAACTCAACCAAGGAATTGTCTAGATCCATTCGTAGGCGAATGTTCATAAGGGGGGAGAAAGTAAGATCCCATATGTTTTCTCTATTCTTGCATAATATGTGTGGCGTAGTTTGGCATGGTTATATGAGGTGTATATGACTTGGTATCGTACATTGGAGATTAAGATTGCAAATGGATGGCAATATCAAGGAACTAAACTAAAGGTTTAGGTCAAAGGGACCCCTCATACAAAGTTCTAGATTAAAGAAATGGCTTAGGTAGAACTTCACACGTTTGAAAGGTTTAAATTATCTCATACCTTGAGGTGAGCCTATAAGTGTCTAACATGCTAAGAATAGTGTGTTATGAGGTATTATAATAGCACAAGGTTCGTATGTTAAGTTTTGAAGTCAAGAAAATTTTAGAAACTAAGGTCGGCAAAAGTTATCGAAGTTTCTCTAATAATATTTAACTTTGGGTCAAATGTCTTGGATGTTTTCTCACAATATATAGAGAGTTAGAAGACCCATGACCTATCAAATCGAAGACCTACTAGTCTTGTTTTCAACGCACAAAACAATGTATCCAACCGACATCAGAGTAAAAAGTTATGAGGGTTTTACAGCGGACTGCTGGGACAGAATCCGGGTCGCGATACGGATCGGGTAAAAAATGTGGTATGTCGGCTTACTCGACGTTTTAAACCATGAAAACATTTATTTTCACTCCCTAACCAGAAATAAAGCTTAAGAGAGGGTTCTAATGGAATTCTTGCATGATGGAGGTTAGTTTTTGACGATTTCTACCATTAAAGGTTGCCCCCGTGCCCATAAACGTGATCTCTACACGTGGCAATCGTTTTCCCCTTCTATTAGCTGTGTTTGGAGCTAGTTTTTTAAGATATAAATTGGTAGTTAATGGTTTTTCTTCAAGGTTTAAACTTGGTAAACGAAGGTAATCATCTCGGGACTCATTTATGATTGTTTTTATGAAGTTCTACGGACGTTTCATCAAGTTGAGGCCATATGGAATATCTGCCGATTTAAGCTCAATTATGAATTGTTTATAGGTGTGTACCAGCTATGTATATATAGTGTTTGCAAAGCTTAGTACATAAGGAACAACTTTCGTGAATAAACTACGGCCATTCAAGCGTTCATTGGAAAGGTATGTTAAGGCTAAGGTTCGTCCCTCATTTTAGCACCACCCCTGGGAAATTCCTAAAACGCCGAATGTGATATTTTGCTATTCTCTTGCTAGAAAGACCTACAGTAAAATGCATTGGGATCTCAGCTGAATTATTTTCATAATTCTATTTTTTTGATATTCCACTCGTTCAGATAAATAGAGTATTCGACATCTACATGTAATTTTATCGGTTTCCTTGATTATATGTCCACATGTATAAATTCTTATTCTTCTTTGGGTGATGTGACTTAAAATATCCCGGGAGACACTTATTACTTGTAACCATCCCTCTTTCCCCACTAAAGTTATTATGAAAAATCTTTATAGTAACTCACGATCTTCAAAACTCTCAAATATAACTTAAATGTTTAAATTATTAGAACACTTAGTTTTTGAAATACTTCTTTGATAAATTATCTAGGAACCAAGTTAGGAACTAAATAAATCACCTTAAACTTGTTATGAATATATGTAAGGTTAGGTTATATTTCTAAACTTTTAGTTAACTTTTCAAGCTTAATTGAAAGAACATATGAGGTTCCATGAGATGGTTACATGTTATACGAAAGTGATTATGGGGTTATGAGAACAATACTACAAACCGGTCAAGATTGGAAACATGACAACAATAACATATAGATGTTATAAACCCATGACATGACATGCTATGCATTCTACTCTCGAGCTATAATCAGAAGGTATGGGATCTATTGCCTATATTTATACGTATGAGACACTGATGGCCACAGGTTAGCGTATATGATGTCGGTTAGCTACCGGGAAGCACCACCATTACTAGCATTTGATTGGGTATGTCACGTATTTCCATCTATATATATGTATTCACGACATACGATTATACGAGCATACCATTAATATTTAAATAGTAGGAGGCCAAATGTCAGCCAGGGAGATTATTTGAGTTTCAGTTTCAGGTGGTATCTCTATTACCCCTTTTCAATAACTATTTATGATTCTACTTTCCGTTTTACATGCCAATACATTTTTATTTGTACTGACATCCCATTGTATGGGGACGCTGCTTTTTGTTTCATGCGAGAAGGTTCAAGCAGGGATCCTGATCGACCCACCTGCTAAGATTCAGGCTCAACTGTGAGTTGGTAAGCTCCATCTTAAATTAGGGCTATTAGAGGAGGTTTACTTTTGTTGTACAGTTTGGGTATATTTGGGGCCTTGTCTCAGCAGTGCTTGTGTCACTCATATAAGCTATTGTGGACACAATATTCTGGGTTTTCTTTTGTATGTTTCAATCTCCAGCCCATAGACTTGGCATGTAATATATATGTGTGTGTGTGTGTATGTGTGTGTGTAAGTAGGTATGTCTTCAGTTGTGGCCTCGTTGGCTAGCAAGTACATCTTTATTTTTTTTTGCTTGTCTACCATTGTTTGTATGGTTTATTCTTATTCCTGTCATGACCTTCAAGGTCCAGGCTTCACTTTTTAGAGGTTGTGTTGCCTAATCCTTTTGTCTCACAGTTTGGTTAGCTAGTGTGTTTTAGAAGGTAACTTGATCTAATAGGGTATCTGGTTCCAGTTACGCCCCCTATTTCGGGGCGTGACAGTTTTGATGTTAGAACCCATAAATGATAAAAGGGAAATGAAGTTTTAGGGTCACAAAGTCTTACCCAACTGATTTAACATAAGAAATCTCTTCAAAATCGCCTCCAAGGATTTTACAAAGCACAAAATGGGGTAAAACCCCCCGAAATAGCAGGGATAAACCCCACTATGATATAGCTTTTTTGACCATGAATTCTCTTAAGAGAACCCCACAAAATTTGGGGCCTCACTTTCGCGATTAGACCTTCACTTTCGCGAAGGTTGCGAAGTGGGTAACCCTTCGTGATCGCAATGGTCAGGCCACATGACCCTTCACTTTCGCGATCAAACCATTCCCGAAAGTGGCTAACACTTTGCAACCGTGATGGTCAGGCCACTTGTCCCTTTGCTTTTTTCTAAGGTCGCAAAAACGATCATCCCTTTGCGAACGCGACGAACCACAGATTCCAGGCACTAGAAAATCAACCAACTCTTAAAACATCGAGTAGACCCTTGAGATTCATTTCTTTCCTTGGCAAGTAAGGACATCTATTTTCGGTGTGGGAGAAAGAAATCGGTCACGTTATTACTGATGTGGTCTATGTCGGTTAATAGTAAATATCCACAAAATGAACTAAGTTACTTTGAAAGGTTTTATGAAGCTTTCAATATGATTTTGAGATGCATTGACCATGTTCATGATTTATGATTCTTCTTTAAAGGTTTTTATTATGTTTAGCTTGGTCATACATATCATGTTTTCGATTATATCCTATTATGATCATGTTTCATGTTTTATTTCATATTCCTTATACTTAGTAAATTTCATGTACTAATGCATACTTGTGTCTACATTGTTTAACTAATGTAGGGTCTCGCGATCTTTCTCCTCTCGCTCATGGCTAGTTGCTTGACCATTCGTAGTTCAAGAGTTGGTGAGTCCTTATGTTTCGAGAGTCATGACACATTTACTTATTTTTTATGCTTTGAGTTTTCAAACATCGTATATGGTGTACGGGTTACGTCCCGACCACTTTTTTTGAGATGTTAGAATAGTTTGTCAAGACTATATTAGACTTCCGCTTTTATGTCAAACTTTTTTTTATTGATATGAGACTTTCTACCTTTACTTCACATATTTTCTATTATGTTGTGTTGTATGTATGTCAAGTGGCTTGTATAGGGCCTCTCGAGGTCTTATAAGTCATGTCACATCTAGGAGGTACTTTAGGTCGTGACAAATAATGTGATCCTTGGTACTAAATAGACTGAGTTGGGCCGACGTCTTTTCAACAATCTCAACTATATTCTCTCCTTCTTGTAATTCATTAGGAAAGAATCCTACCCTCTTTGAGGATGAAACATCCAAAATAGGAACTGATGTGAATGACACTTGAAGTGTATGTTGTCCTAGAAAGTTTGTTTTGTTCCTAGTGATGGGTCCCAAACTTTCCATAGTAGCATCCAGTATGTTCTCCATCGCAGAGGAAAACTTGAAATCGTCAGTCTTAGCAACAATAGACTTATCGTCGAATTTCTTAGATGTCATTTTGGTGTTCTTGAAATTTGATGATCAATGTAAAGAGATGAGAGGTAGAGATTGTCCCACTATGCGTGCCAAAATTTGTAAACAACAAAATTTTCGAGCCGAAAAAAATAAATAAGCAAGGCAGGAAAATCAGAATAACAAAGTGTAGTATTTGATTTCAAAATGTAGTGTGTGTTGCAATCTCTATGATAATCCCCTGATTCTTCAAGTAATGTGAAATATGTTGGACTTGAATTTGATTTAGATTCAAGGGCTTGAATTTTCGTCCTCGAACTTGGATTTGAATTATTCGTCAGGAACACTTGTATAGTTATGATGAATAATGAATATAAACAAGTAACTTGATCTTGAACGTCTTGGTATTTGCCTTTGTTCTTGACTTTGAACTTTGAACTTGATTTCTTGAACTTGCAGCTTGTAGAGAATTTTCAGTCTTTAATCCATGAGTTCTCTTCTTGCTTCTTGTTCTTTTAAAACTTCTCCCTCTAAGAATGACGACCCACATTTATAGTTGTAGGGAGTGAGGTACCTGTGTGATTTGATTGGTCGATTTGAACTGACCAAACACATTCCTCAGTGAAAAGCTTTGATTTGATTGATCGAAACATGTCATAATATACATGTTGCATTATTCTAGTGACTCATTTAATTTGACTTGAATTACCACATATCTTTAACACGTGTCATGATTTTAGTGGCTTATTTAATTTGACTTGGATTGCCACATAACTTTGACAAGTGACATGATTTTAGTGGTTCATTTAATTGGACTTGGATAATCACATAACTTGAACACGTGTCATGATTCTAGTGGCTCATTTAATTTGACTCGAGTTGTCATATACCCTGAACTATTTTCTTGAATTTAATATAATCCAAATTAATTTATGAATTTAAATCCAATAAAATCTTAATGCTTATAGTAATATTTTCAAAATATATTTTTGGGTCGACTGTTTGATCACTTCTTGGTCCTTGTCCTGGTTATTTTGATTGTTGGCTTGGTGAGAGCAATCTTCATATTGAAGTCACCTCATCTAATTCTTTTTTGTACACTAATTACCATTTCTAGAAAATTTGAATTAATAAAACACCATCATCAAATCATCAAATAATAAAAAAGAAAATGTCTAGAAGGATGGATTTATTAAGTCAGTCAAAGTGCCAGTCTACCAAAGATGCCACCAACCCTAATGGAGTAAAATATGCTTTTTATTCAAAATAAAGAGCTCATGTGCACTAGAAAAATTACCAGGAATGAATTCAATGTACGTGGAAAAGTTGCAACTTCTAACTGTTGTTAGTCCAAAATTGTGGACTATATGTATTCATTCAACCAAAATAGAATAAGAAATTTAGAAGTAACGAAAAAGTTAGAAAACGTGTTACCTTTTTTTATTTATTATATTATTTTTCCTTTTTTAATAAGGAAGAGGGGTCACTTTTACATGTCTACTATTTTAAAAAATTTTTATTTTTTTATTTGTCATTTTTAACATCTCAAAACAAAATGAATTTTTTTTTTCATGTTTTACTCCGAGCATTAAGCACTTATTCCAAAATGTTGTTCCAAGATTTAATACAAAGCAATAGTTAATAGACAATAGAGATAGTGTGGTAAAATAATTATGTCAATTACTATTTTTTTAATAGATATGTCAAGTTTAAATATGTCAAGTAAAAATGAACGAATATAAGAGTTCTATCCGGATTCTATTAAATGACTGAACAATTGTCCTTGTAAATGATGCTCTCCTGTCTTAAATTATGTAAAGAATTTCAGGCGTTTTTTTGTATCTTTTTAAAAAAATTAAATTGTCAATAGTTGTGACTCTAATACTTTTTATATAATTTTAAAATATTCAAATTTTACTTCAAGACACTTAAAGATTTTGTATCAAAATTATAAAATTTGATTCTAAAAATTCAAAATATATCACATAATTGAATTTATAAATAACATATATGCAGCTACACTATGATACTTTATGGTTTTTCCTTCTCTTTATCAATAAATTGGAAACTAGAGTTTAAGACAATGTTTGATAAATATAAAGTACTCGTTTATTAACTGAATTTGTGATACATTTATTAAGAAAAATATTTAAGGGTATAATTAAAATCATAATTTTTATTATTGCTCTTTGTGAAATCATAAATATAACTTTGTAAGTAGTGAAGTTTATCTCCTACTCCCTCCGTCTCATTTTACTTGTCAAATTTAACTTGACACACCTATTACAAAACAATGATTGATATAGTGATTTTACCATTTTATCACCATGAATTGATAGTTTTAAACATATTTACACACTATATTTTTCAAAGTAATTAATTCAATGTTAATAAATTAAGGGTATAAAAAGGGAAATGAATTTAAAAAATATTTGACAAATAAATAGGAACAGAGAATAGAAAATATAAAACTTCAGTAAAAGAAAAAACAAATATAAAAAAAAAATCCAAATATCTATCTTGACTTTTAAACAATTTAATTATTAT
Organism: Solanum piurae; assembly: GCA_029582685.1. Lineage (NCBI taxonomy): Eukaryota > Viridiplantae > Streptophyta > Magnoliopsida > Solanales > Solanaceae > Solanum > Solanum piurae. The sequence goes on from JAJOOO010003430.1 coordinate 84,430, forward strand.
GAATAATAAAATCTTTAAAATTCACTTAATATAGTATTTGAGAAAGTAATTACGATTGACTATTTTCTCTTAAATAAATGGAAGTCGTAAGTTCATTTAGGCAAACCTGGTAATCTTGACTGGCGAAAAGAAGAGTGCCGCCACACATTTTCCAATTTTGATGACCTTTGGAACAATACAAAAGGTCTAAACTAAATGACGAATCCAACATTGTTTTTCTTCCGACTAGATTAAATGAATCTTTCATGTAGCCCCTTCCTTTCTTATTACTTTTCCCTAATAATAAGAGTCGTCTATTATATTATTTTGAAATATTTAATAATATTTATTTATTTTATGAAATTATTGATAAGTTTATTTAGTTTTTAATTTATTTTTATAATTAATTATAATTATTTTTATTATATTTTTCAAGCATTATACTTATTATATTTAAAAGATAATATACTAAAATTACTTTTTATTTATAATTTCTTAAGAAGTATGTAGAGTCAATAGTGAACAAATATTAATGAACAGAGGGAGTACATACTAAAAATTGTTATTTGAATACTAATTAATATAGTCTATGTTGTATTACGGGTTTAATAACATTAATTTTTGACAAAATTATTTATATGTATAATTTGTTTTATCATATTTTTAAAATAATTATTATTATTTAAAGAAATTACAAAAAATCTCTACTCTTTTATTTTTTTCGAATACATCACTTACACAATGTATCGATAGGATACATCACTTTACGCGATGTATGGGACGTACACGATGTAGCTAGACGTTGAATGATGTTTCTCAAATCGAGACACGATGTATCGAGATGTTGAGGCATGTATCCAAAACTAAAACACAATGTATCGGGATGTACGCGGTGTATCTCAAATCGAGAAACGATGTATCGGGACGTTGATGCATGTATCCAAAATCGAAACATGATGTATCGGGGCGTTTTGGGATGTATCCGAATTCCACCAAATTTAAGACATTTTATAATTTAAAAAAGAATTGTAATAGAATGTAATTAGCTTAATATTATGAGATTTGTGTAAAATTTTCATAATATTTATAGCAATTGGTCATATTATAATTTTTTATAATATGTGAAATAATCTTTATATTTAAATATACTACTATTCTAAAACCAAATTCAAAAACATGCTTAAGCTATTTTCCAAATTTGAAACATAACTTCAAATTAAATTGTGAATTTTCACAACGAAAAATTAATTTTCAAATAAAATAAAATTTATCCTGAAAAAATGTGAATGGTAACTTTAAAACAATACGGATAATTTAAAAGTGATAAGCAGCTCTCTTCTTTTTTTTTCATGTCAACAAAAAGTACAACAATTTCTTTTGTCCTTGGGATCTTTGGGTAGTACAAATTGTACCATTGAAAAAAATAGTAGAAAGTTGTGAAATACCTCCTCTGAATATCCCATTCATTCATTTTTATTTGTCTATTATTTTAAAAAAAAAATTAACATATCAAGAATTTTTTTAAAATATTTTACCCTTAAAATTAATTATTTAATCCACAAATTATTTACTAAAGGTATAATAAATAGAAGATAAAATAGTCAGTATTTTATGAAGCAGCTCTGTAAAATAAATTGATAAATAAAATTATCAAAATATCTCCGTCAATAAGCAGACACTTTGAGAGAGAGCAACTTATTGACATTTCTTATATAGTAAAGTAATAATAGTAACACTTGTTCAATTTAAATTTTATTATATTTTTTTATTATTAGTATTACATAACTATATAAAATAATAAAAGTTAAATTTAGAGTTTCAAAGCATCATTTATTAAGATAGTTCAGTAAAATACACATCCAGTTAAGTTTTTTAAAAGATGTAATATATCAACATGAATCAAATAATATAAAACAAAATAATAATTTAAAAATATTTTTTTTGATAAATCGTGTATAGCCATCTCATCTTAAAATTTAAATGAGTAATGCTAAATGGCCAGAAAATTTGACCAAAAATTTTAAAAAATAATAATATCTTTTTTATTTAAAAATAAATTAATTTTTTTCCATTTTTTAGTTAAAAAGTATTAAAGTTAAAAGGGTAAAAATATTTAAAAAATAAAATAACATAGATAAAATATCATTCTGACCAAATTGTGATCAAATTTTCTGGCTAAAAGGATTTTTCCAATTTAAATACTTAAAAAATACCCAATTTCTATTCACTTGCACTCAGAAAGTTCTCCAAGATTTGTTGAAATTTCTTTATTATCACTCTTTTCTATTTTCCTTTTTTTGGTTGGCTAAACTTTATAAAACTTTAGTCTGAAATTTAAAGTAGTTTTTAAAAACTCGATAACACGTGGTTTGACCGGAAAAAAGAAAAGGAATATAGCCGTCCGCTCCTAAAGAGATGTCCTAAATTTTTGTTTTTTCCTACCATACACGTGAATAATTAATATACTCGGTTTGTTTCATATTAATTGATCATTATAATAAAATAGTTATATTATATTAGTTATTTATTAAAAATAATATAAGTAATAAATTACTCAAATTATCTTTTTATTGATAATTACTTAAACATCATGTTAAATGAAAAATGATCAACTTTTATAGAACAGAGAAATTACTAGCGAACCTTATTCAGCCATTTATAATTCGCTACTAGTACTTAGTAAATGTATTTATAAGCCTCTCTGTCCTTAAACTAAATTTAAAAATTAAGAGTACCTAATTAATTTAGTTATTTTTTTTCCTTATACAATAATATTTCTAATCATATCTTATCTTAAAAGATAAGAGCCAAATTCATCGTCTAATGACCAAGTGGAACACGCATGATTACGATTTTATCATGTTATTTACCCGTTTTGATAATAAACAAAAAAGGAAAAAGGTCTGAAATATGTCCGAATTTTGACCAAAATTGCTGTAATAATTTCAAACTTTGAGCAGGACCTATTGCCCCTGCACTATAATATATATATATAAATAAGTTAAAAGTTTAGTATAGTAATTAAGGTGTTGTGCGAATTCCTTGGGGTCGGTTCTAGTTCTGTTAGTCACATTATTAAATTTTTTACTACAAATAATATATTTAGAACTAATAAAGTAAATCTATGATCGACACTTGAAGATGAATTTTTTGAAGGAACGTTGTGGGAATACTAGTGGTGGACTAGAGGTCTCTATAGCCACGAATTTAACTTGCATTCATAATCAGTAGGCGTATATATGATATGGATAAAAATTGATCCAGATTGATTAAATAAGTTAAATTTGGGTTTTGTTTGTTTTGTTTTACATTTATAATAATCAATAATATTTAATTTGATTCGATTTTCTTTAGAAAAAATTGAAAAATAATTGAATCTAACCAACAAATATATACATAATATATTATTTTTATCTTATATATATTATCATCGAAATTTATTTATAATTTAAGGGAGTTCAGGGGAATCAACTTGGGAGAATGATTCAGTTGCCGGCTCTTTCGATTTTGATTTCATTTTCTTCATTCGCAGTGAAAGCTCAACTTCAAAGAAAAAATATATTATGACAGATAATATTGATAGGTATCTCTTTTCGAACTAAATTGTTTTTCTATTTACTCACCTTTTTATTTTATTTTATTTTGTACATAATTAATAGCCCAACAATCGAACCAAATTCAATAACAATCAACTATAAATATATATTATATTAATATTTGGTTTGATTTTAAAAAATTTAAAATTAATTAAATTGATTTGATTATTATTATGCACCAATAATCAATTCAAACCGCATGTGAGCACCTCCATTAATAAGTATAAAATAAATTATCAGCGTGAATTTTAACTTGGTAGGAAAAATTAACTTCATGCCTTATTATTAGTTTAGTATATATTTTCTTGCACATGAGGTTAAATTAACATGCAATAACAAATAACTGTTCTTAACAAATATAGGATGGTAATTACCTAAAATCTACTACTAATATTTAATTTCGTATATATAAAATATTTTTAGAGAAGTTAACTTAAATTCTTCTACTAATATATATAATTATGATAATTTAAGTTTTACGTGTCGTTTACGACTTTATTAAAAATAGAATAATATTGAACAGGGCAGCCGCCACACTAGTCCAACTCTTAATGATAAATTCACCTTTGAAAACCACATTTTTCCATTGCTATTTTTCTCAACACGTCTCCACTTTTACATCCTCAGAAACAGCTCTCATATAATTTACTCTCTAAAATGGAGAATTATGCAACAATATTTCCATCAGCATCATCGTCGGCGTCTCATCATGATGAATATATTTCATTAATGAATAGCAAGAGTAGTATCAGTGACGATGCAAAAGAAGAATTATTATTACAAGGGAAGAATAAGGCCGGGTTCTTGGGACTAATGGCAAGCATGGAAACTCCAAGAGATATTATTACTAACAAGGATGAGGTGATCAAATCGTGTAAGAAGAAGATTAAGAAACCAAGATATGCTTTCCAAACAAGGAGCCAAGTTGATATTCTTGATGATGGTTATAGATGGAGGAAATATGGACAAAAAGCTGTCAAAAACAACAAATTCCCAAGGTTAGTTATTATCTCAATTCCATCCATCTACCTCTATACACTTTAATTAAATTCCCAAGTAACTTTACTATTTTTAGGCCAAATAAAGAAGAGAGAAGTATCGAAAATACACCCTGAATTTGACGTAAATTATTAATTTCGTTTCTCAACTACTGATACCCTCTACTTGACTAACTAAACTTAGATACACCCCCGACTACCACATGACATGGAAAGTGATCTCAAACTCTTGTAGAAACATGAACTCTTAATAAAAAGCCGATAGAAGGGTTGAAAATACCTTTAAATTTGATAAGAATTTAGGGGTGTATTTCATTCATGTTGCAAGATATATCGAGGGTGTATTTAATTAATTCAGTTAGTCAAGCAAAAATGTGTTTTTAAGGTTGTTACTAATTTAGGGATGAAGCTAATAATTTGTGCGGAGTTTAGGGGTGTTTTTGAGGCTATAAATAATTTAGGGATGGAACTAATAATTTGCGCCGAATTTAGGAATATTTTCAATACTTTTTTTCTACGGTCTAATCCAAGTCAAGATTCATTTCCAGTTAATATTTGGGACTTTTTTTAAAAAAAAAAAGAAAAAGTCATTGATCATTTACAAAGGGATCTTAAGAACTATGTTAATCTAGCCTCAAAAGTGATCTATGTTACGTTTGACGGATGATTCGAGCAATAATTGTCCAACTACTCTAATATATTAGACTTCACATGCAAAGGGTGAATAAAATTTTTGAATTTTTATAGTTAAAAATAAGTAAGATCTCATTATATGCATATATTTTCATTCGTTTGTATAGTTTGATCCAAAAGCAATAGAACTTGCCTTAGATCTACTTCGTTCTATACTTTAGATTATTACTTGGTTTATGCTAGATAATAAATGTTGTAAAACAAAATTAAAGTGCAAAGAAACTTATATTTAGCCCTTTGATGACAAATAAGAGAGGTAAGGATCCCTAAAAATCGATGACACGGTTAGAAACAAATGTTTTTTCCACTGCGAATTATATAAAATTTGTGTTACAAAATATGAGTTTTCCATATCAATTCCATTGAACCAGCTCGCTGGGAAAATTGATGATGGGAAACAAATTCTTATTGAAATACTAGGAATTAAGCTTTCTAATTTTCCTGTGTGAAAACACTTTTCCCCCGTCCCAATTTATGCGACACATTTCATTTTTTTGAGAGCCAAACAATTTAAGTTTGACCGAGAATTTGCTCATGAAATGTTTAAATTTTTTAAAATGAAATTGATATATTTGTTAAGTACGTAAAAAGTACTATAGGTCACAATAATTGATAATTTAAAATATTTAAACGATATATGAAAAATTTATGGTCAAATATAGACTTGTTTAAACCTCCAAATCCGAAACGTGTCACATAATTTAGAACAAAGAGAGTACTATTTTTTTCTTTCTCACTGATTCAATTTAAAATAAGGGAAAAGGGTCAAAAATACCCCTCAACTTTAGTTTATTAGTTGAATATATCCCTGCCGTTAAAACGAAGTTAGTTTTGCCCCTGCCGTTATTAATTTCACCATATATACCCCTCATTTGACGAAAAGCCCCAAATGAACTCAAATTGACCCAAATTTTTAAAAAGAGACCCATTTCCCATTTTAAACTCAATGCCCCGACCTATCTATCTTTTAACCCGTATAAACCATTCAATTAGTGTTGTATGCATCTCCTTTGCAGCTTTGCTTGTTTGTTTTCATTGTTGGATCGCATTTCCAGATTAAAAGACCAAAATGAATTATAGTATAATACTTAAGCTTCACACTCCAAAAATAAGTTACTAAATGAGAATTGGTAAATAGAAATGGGTAAAAGGGAATGGGTTCTATCTCCGCTCGCGGGAAAAATCCGCCTCCGCCGTGAACCACCGTACAAACTCTCCCAAATCACCGGGAAATCCAAAGCCATCGATCACCAAAACAATCACAAAAGCTGCAAGAAAATCACAGGAGTCTTCACTGAAACTGACGAAATCGCACTCCTCAAAACCCTTTCATAATCCCCAACAACAACGACCTCCGTACCAAAAACTTCACATATGCGCAGATCGCGTATAAACTGAAGAAACTGAAAGAGAAGTACCACAAGTTCGCTAGATCCAAATCCCAAATCAAAACTCCACATGATTGCGAGATTTACGAAATTGGGTGAAAGATTTGGGGTCGAAATGCAGCTAAGGGAAATGAATTATTAGTAGTAGAAGAAGAAGATCATGATGAAGATGAAGATGATGTGAATTTGGAGGATTTTTCATTTTTGGTGATGAAATGACGACGGTTTTTCAGAGAAATGAGTATTGTATAGAAGGTTAAGGAGATTGGGGAAGAAGAAATTGATGGAGATGAATGAGAAATGGATGGGTAAATGGGAACGGGTTATACGGGTAAAAAGATAGAGGGGTCGGGCATTAGGTTTAAAATGGGAAATGGGTTTTAAATTCGGGTTAATTTGAATTAATTTGGGGGTTTCCGTCAAATGAGGGGTATATATGGTGAAATTAGTAATGGCAGGGACAAAACTAACTTCGTTTTAACGGCAGGGGTATATTCAACTAATAAACTAAAGTTGAGGGGTATTTTTGACCCTTTTCCCTTAAAATAACTATGGAAGACTGAAACATTGTTCCGTGGTGAATTTCAATAGGAAAATAGTGGGAGTTTCATCAAGATTTTGATTTATTATCTATAAAAAAAAAGGTATGGATATATACTAGAACTTTTGAAGTGAAAACATGAAATTGAAATGATCAAAAGTTGTAGGAAATGGAATAGTAAATTGGAATCTATATTTATCACCACATACTACAAGTCTACAACTATGATCTGCAGGAGTACTCTCTAATCCATGAAATTAATCTGGCTATAGTCATTACAAAAACGAAAAAAATAAGTGATATATTTTCCTATTTCAAATGGCTACTATTATTTGGGTAGGGCTAGTGGTTTAGACATGGGAAAATGTTAGGTGAAATTATTATACAAAAAATAAAATAAAAAATCTGATACATATTTGGTTGTTGTGGTACTCAACAGGAGTTATTATCGATGCACACATCAAGGATGTAACGTGAAGAAACAAGTACAAAGATTATCCAAGGATGAAGAAGTAGTAGTGACTACTTATGAAGGCATGCATTCACATCCCATTGACAAATCTACCGATAACTTTGAGCACATTTTGAGTCAGATGCAAATCTATACTTCCTTTTAAATATTTATTAATCTTCCAATGCCTAAGGCATGTATCTCATCTCACTATATATTAGTTACATGTAAAATAATACTTCAGTGTACATGCGTTTTAAACATATATAGACGCAGAAATGTTTTAATTATACTATAAAGATTATTTTCAAATGATGAAAGAAAATAAAGCATAATAAATTTAATATCTATTAGATGAGGAATAATATTTTTTTTTTTAATCAATTAGCTAAAATATATTCCCTAATAACAATTTTGTTTCATTTCTATTGCACATTCAATGAGGTGTTGCCCTTTATATTTTCTTATTTAGTCCATTTAGTATATAATGCTCTGCCTCAATGTGTCACCAAACTTTAAGAACAAATACTAGATTTTAAATCAGTACCAAAGAATTCATCAAAAAATGAGAGAAAATTTATTAGTAGAACGAAAATCAACAAAAATAACATTTTCAGATTAAAAGAAATTGAAATATAATGATAACAATTAAAAAAGAAAAATGATCAATGCTCCTCTTTTAGTTTATTTTATTTAACATAACAAGAACCTATTATCTACGGTACAACACTTTTCCATAAAATCAGTTAAAGACAAATTATCAATTTCGCCAACACCATAAAATAACTTTTAATTGATTAAACACCACTTAATTTATATATATTTTTGCTTATGAACAATAGTTTCTTGTTGAGTTTTCAAATTTACCAGTTGGCTTCACAGTTAACTTAATTATATTTTCTATTATCATTGTCTTTATAGATTTCTTCATGGGGCACTATAGATAACCTAATAAAGGAATTACTCCACACGTAGAACTTGTATCATAGAATATATTGCTCGTATCTTATAAAAATGATGTCGCGGTCATGTGACGGATCTAAAAAATGCATAGATTTTAAAGGATACAACACATGATGATATCTTTTAAAACTTCGAGCAACATAGATATCATAATATAGAAAAGGTAATTATAGACATGTATTTACCTACCAATATAAATAAAACTCCACACCATCATCAGATCTCGATGGAGTTTTCTCATTTACAGTTGCTACATACTTCATGATAACACTCAACTACACTTCAAAAATTGATGTGTAGGGATCAGATGTAATATTTTAGCCTAACTTAAGAGTTGGACTCGGATTTCATGGGAATAAGTGTGACTTCTATCTAATTTTCGTGTATAGTTCATTATTTGTTTGCAATTTATGGAAATTTAAATGGCAATAACAAGAACCTAGGGATGTGCTAGTATGGGTCAATGGTATGCAATTGGGTCAGAGAATTTGCTTAACACCTGAAATTGCCATGGATAGCATTGATTCAAGTAGAATTTGAAATTTCTCAACATACTAACACATTTCACTTTGGATTTATCAAACCTTAAATTGTGTCTATTGTAATGACTTGACCCGGTCGTTATAAGTAAGCCGATAGCGAAAGAATTTGGGCCAAAAAACTTTTCGGATAGTGACTTACATAAAAATCGACTAGGCCAGCCTCCAACGGAATCTGGGCTAGGTGGGGTCTAGGTCCATCCGAGAATGAGTGGGGTGTGATAATGAGGTTTGGTTGATATATTCTTGTAGCCAAGTCACTAAGGAGTCCATAAGGCCTTTCGGAATACAATTCAGATAAGTATTATAACTCCCGAAATTGATCTTCGCGTGAAGGGTATGTGTCAGAATGATAAGGAAAGAGTTTATGTTGTAAGAAAAGCTTTTTCTGAAGTTTGAGTTTCTAAAGTTTCATCGAGGTCGTTATAGCGCAAGTCATACCGCTATAGCAGAGTGTGCAAATTTCTATAGTGGGTTAGCTTCTGCTATAGCGGCGCTGCTATAATGGGTCTTAGTGCAAAAACAATCCCAAAACCCCTATTTTCTGCACTTTGAGTTCTTTGACTTGGGAAGGAGGATTTTTTGGGTAGTTTGCACCTGTTTTCCTATGGAATTCATCGATAAAGGTAAGAAGTCGACTCCCCAACCTTATGCATTGATTCTTAAGCCTTAGAATCTAGGTTATTACTATTGAGAGAAGGGTCTGGACATGATTCCATGGTGGGAAAAATCCCTAATATGGGTAAGATAGATCATATTTTGGCTTAGGGTTAGGATTTGTTAATAATCCAAGTAAATTAATAGGACATCAATGATTGATTATTGCTTATATTGTTGTTTTAGACCAACAACAAGTTGAATCACTTCGCTAGGGGAAAACTCGGATTATTTAGAGTTTTTAGGAGGCTTGTTTCGAGGTAAGTTCATGCGGTTGGGAATCTCTGAGAAGGGTGAAATGTTAGCCAATATTGATGTTCAGCCCCCTTCATAGATGAAATCAAGGCCAAGCAACTTGAGCATGACTAATTGGCTAAGCTTAAAGGTAAGGCGGAGTCTGGGGAGACCCAAGATCCCACTTTCCATGCAAATGGTGGGCTCAATTTTATAGTGTCCTTCCTTTCTACAAAACGACACACATCAGCCTTGAGTTCCTTATGAGCATCTTGTGGAAGCTTCTTTTAAAACTTGTTGGCCTTAACTTTGATTCCTTTACCAACTCCTTGACCCATGAGGTTAATGGAATGACCTCTTTGCTTCTTAAGTTTTGACTCTTCTTGAGTAAGTGTTGCTCCCAGATGCACACACAAGTGTACGTGGACGCTCAAGTAATACAGTGACTCTTTTGAGTCGGATTATCTAACCCAAAGGACTTCAAATCGACAAACACTAACTTTGTTGTAACTAAAATGTAATATCTCGTAACTTAAAATACATTTGCGACTCATAAACACCAATGCATAGATGTGATATCGGGGGAGGTATATCATTGAAAATGTTTAAGCATACCATGTAACCCTTATATTTAGTCATTTGAAGGGTTAAACAAAAGTTTTAGGCCAAAGAGATCATTAAAGAAAAAATTAAAGGTTAAAGGTTCATTGTGGAGGAATACTACAAATGATCTCATTTCTCATATGACTTAGAACGAGCATATCTCCTAATATATAACAAGTTATAGGGCCTACAACCTATCCAACTGAAGGTATTTGAGTGTAGTTTCCAGAAAAACAAACCGCTCGTTAAAACGATATCGGAGTAAAAAGTTATGTTCATTCTACGACAGATGCGCTCACTGCCCAATCACTGCGGGACATGTGGCACTTTAGAGAAAGTCGGCCAAACTTGTTGTTTTTATATTAGAAGTTTGGGATATACTTTCTCATATACTCATTAACGTGTAAGGACTGGTTTCAAGTTATTTCTTCAAGTTTTTCTCATCTTCAATCCACCAAAGCTTTAAGGTAACTTGGTTTCTTCAAGAATCAAGTGTCTTCCTCTCCATAGACCTATAGATATACTTAGCTAAATCTTTTCTTGAAGGAAAAAGTATTGTTCTTGGAGAATAAAGAAGGGCAGGGGCTGCTTCTCTTTGATATATAGGTATGAATCCTCTTCTATCTTCATAAATAGTATTCCAAGGATTCTTTAAGTATAATTTGCGGGTAGGACTCACATGACGGTGATAGGAAGCCGTGAGTTCATGTTTCACCCATTGTATTTGATGTTTTGGTGAAGAGGGAGTTTGTAGAAGGTTGTGTTGGCTGTTGTTTTGACCAAATAAGGGGTCAATGGTGTTGTATTGGGGAAGTAAGCTGATTACATTATAACGGAAGGCGAGATATAGAGAACGCGACTATTATAGTTCTTGAAAGTTTGTCGCTCACCAAGTGTTTGATGAAATTTCTAAGTCGCTAAGACTATGTTGTAGCTGGTTATATGAGCTCCTATTATTTTAATTTATGGCATTATTTCTCTACCAACTTAAACTATGAGCTTATAAAGGAATTTGACATCGTTAACAAGGAACCGGTGGGATGGTGATCGGAGGCCATGAGTTTTACTTTTATGTTAAGTGTGGATGATTGGTTCTTTATGGTTAAAGGATGAGGAGTAATACTGAACATGTGAATAAGTCATAAGCCTACTTGGAAAGTAGAGAAAGAGAAGGGTGTGGTGATACACCACTCATCTATGGTAATTGTTGAGATTGTCGCTCGCGAACCATTATTGTGTTTCAGGCATTGTTGTGACTCTTGATTAGTTTCTTATACTATCCTTTTATGATTTTATGTTATAGATAAAGTTGTCATCAAAGGAGTTTGACAGCGTAAAATACTAACCCCCAGATTAAGGTATGTAAAGATAAAACCTCTTTTGCCCTTAAGGCTCGACCTAAACTCGCATGTTATTCCGATAAATATCACTATAGATTCTATGATACTTGAAAGAAAGTTATCCTATTTTATAAACCCTCTCATGTTGAGCCCTAAACCTATAGAGTTATAGTACTCTTCAAGGAAGCAATATGTTTCACACAACTACATTTTTCTATAGTTGGAACTCTTAGAAGTTAGCGGTGTACATGTTGCATAAATTTAAAGAAAGCATCCAGTCACAGACTGTTCGTAAGTGCATAGGTCAGAAGATATATAATTCTCAAGCTAAAGGATGTAATCACGAATTGTATCATGAGCTATGTGATTAATGAATTAATTATTATAAATAATTGCAAGCAGTTGAGATTATAGAATACTCTGCAGCGTATGGTGGGTATATTTAGAGCTACTATGTACGACACTACTCTGTGCACATAATTCAGATATAGTCAGCTGGAATTTCCCATCGTGGATTCACCTGACTGATACAGGCCTGCAGGCAGACCATACAGGAGCCCTGGGGGGAGTACCCTGATAGACCTCGTTACCAGACTATGAGATTTCATGCGTGGTCGTGACAGTGGGCTACAGATGCCATACAGGGTTCGCTAAGCGCCGTCAGTAGGCCATCATGTGATTCCCTGACAGTTAGCTTTACAAAGAGCAAAAAAGTGATATAATGAAGTAAAGATATCACTTAGGCAAATTATAGGGATTATATACATATAAATGACTATGCCATGAAATGTTTGATGAGGACCCTTGAGGTTGGTCACAATTCCAGTTACGAATTATGTCTCCTGCATACACATGCTCAGATTTGCCTATCATGATATTTGATGTCTACTTGTTATTTAGTTTGCGTTACATACCAGTACATATTTTGTATGTACTAACGTCCCTATTATTTTGGCGTTTCATTTGTATCACTACAGGCTCATGTACTCAGGACAACAAGCATTTTCAGTCGACTAGAGACTTCCAGCTTAGCAGTTGGTAAGCTCCATCTCTACCTGGAGCTATTAGATATTTAGAGCCTATATTTTGCTACGTATGTACATATATTAGAATGGGTATGTCGGGGCCTTGTCCCGACTAGTTATCAGATTCTCAGAGGCATACTCTTTAGAGGCTTCGTAGACTTAGTCTTGTTTCCGTTGTAAAGTAGCCCAACGGGCCCTTTTGTTATCTATGTTTTAGTATGTGTCTTCATATAGGTTCCGCTGCTTATGAATCTTCAGCTTTGGCATGAGATTAGTAAAATATTTAGCAGGTTCTTGTGTATATCCTTGATGTCTGTCCCTTTCTAGTTAGGGGTGTGACATAAAATAAATTTACTTATGTGACAAAAAGTTTCAAGAATTTGTTTATAGTATCAATATAAAAACAGTCTCAATTGTTAACTACTAAACAATTAAATTAGTTGCAAACGGGAATTTCACAATTTGGAAGAAGTCTAGGGTTGTAGTGCATTGATTTCAAGCATAATAAAGAGTATTTTAGGTTTAGCAAACATAAAAATCATATTTGTATGCTATAGCTATAGTTTGTATAATTGTGCTCCATAACAAACTTTATGTTTGCTATGACTATTAATCTTTATATTTCAGTATACATATACATAAAAATCTGTTTTTGTATATTTCGGTATACAAACTAAAACATAGTAATTGTATATAAACAAAATTACTACATATATACAACACATATGTATACCGAATGAGTCTATTTGTATATTTCAGTATACAAATGGGTCCTGCAATTGTTTTTATACAACACATATGTATACCGAATGAGTCTATTTGTATATTTTGGTATACAAGTGGGCTGATAAAAAACATAGAATGTGTGCTACGAATTACAAATAAAAGAAACTATGACTATAACATTTAATTTGAATTAACAGTTTGTTATTTCATACAATTTTCCCCAAAACAAAAGGCATAAGTAACTGATATGAATTAAATTTTAGTATATATAGATATATATTTGTAGCTTGCATCATTTCTTCAAGTCTGAGCCACTCTATAACGAGAGAAATATAACCGGAAGCCTTAATATTAACGTTGCCACCATCCGTGCCATAAACTTTACATTCACGGGTGTCAAAATGAGCTCATATAAGTACTTGTTCAATCCGTCCAAAATTTTATGAGTTGGGAGCTTAAGATAATTTGAGTTGGCTCAATATCAATCTATTCAAGTCTTAACTCATTTTAAAAAAGTCTTCAATTGAGCTCAAATTAGTCTCCCATTTCAAACGGTCTTTAAAATTCTTTATTTGTATTGGTGTAATGTATGTTCCCATATTGAATGTATGCATTACTATCTATTTATATCTTTTAGAACTTATTTGTCAATTTATAACCTTTTTTTAAAAAATTTGTTAAGTTGAAATTCAAATTGTGGCAACAATATGTTAAAATTATTGAGATTAAGCAAATCAAATTGGACTGGTCATGACCCAACCCAATTTTTAACCCATTTTAGTCAATTCATTTGAGCCCAAAGTAAATTTGGGCGGGCGATGACCTAACCTAATTTCTATTTCAATCCATTTTAATATCTTCAAATTCAACACAACTCGCTCATTTGATCCCCACATTGAGGTCTCACAAATAAGTTAGCAACTTTATTATTTTGTGCAGTTTTATTGAAGGACAAGACAAAATTTATTGTCATGAAGCCCCCCCTGCTTAGTGCTTCTTTCAAACTGCATGATTGGAGTACTAATTTTCTAGATCAAGAAACTAAATGAATTATTGATATTGAGAATGATAATGCCCACATAATCTAGCAGACCATCAATGAGTTATCTAAATCAAGAAAGTAAATGAAAACTAAGTTGGTAAATGATGAATGTACCTTAGACCCTTCTATATAAGATTGCAAATGAACATTATATTATTCAAACCAAGGCATAGTCCAAAGTGTTCTGTTTTTTTTTTTTTCCAGATAGAAGTGAATCCCTATTGTTGATGGTTTTGTGGTCCCCTTGTCTATAATTTTCAGTGATAATGATGGTTTTATTGATTTCCCAGATAGCTGAAATATTTGTTTTCATTAAGAAATTTTTGAATATATTTTCAGGATAGGATGCAAAATTCAGAGAATAAAGAAGAGAGAAGAGAGAATCGTCATAATGAAGGGAAAATATAGAAAAGTTAAGTGATATATCACACAAACATTCGACTCTAATTAGAAGCTAAACATTCTGAAATGGAATAGCATTTGGTTGGATGGATTCAAGATTAACGGAATATCCTTGATGTTCAAAGTTTAGTCCCACATAAAGGCTAGTGTTTGCTGAGAGCCACCACTTGTAGATGATCCATCTTGTGCATTTTGCAACATATCATGGAAATGGAGAGGGCTGCTGCTGTTGCTAACATGTGAATCTTGAGGTTTGTTATTGAAATCTTGAGCAAAAGGGAAATGGCTTAGACCATCATACTGCAGGCCATGTGACTGGGAACGCGGGATAGAGGCAGGCTGCTGCACCATGTGACTCAAACCAATCTCCCTAGTTACAGCGGGTGCTGATGACAGAAGAGAGAGAGCACGATCAGAATCAACAATATCATTTAATCCACTGGAGAAGATCTTTTGTCCGCTGCTAGAAATTCCTGCTGCAGAAGTGGGATGTTCAAAAAGTGGTTGGCAGATTGAAGAAGATTCAGTCAGACTATGATCACTGCCTTGCATGAACTGGAATTGGCTTCCCCCTTTATAGCTATGACCAGAAGAATCAGGGAACGAGTTTTGACTGTCCATACAATTCATATGTGATTGGTTGTTGTATAATACCATATCGCTGTCTGTTTTGACAACGCCAGCCCATGCAGAACTCACAACTGCACTTGGAAATATTTGTTGACTGCTAAATGACAGGAGTTTCGTTCCTACAAATGATTCAGCCTTTTGATCATACCATCATTTGATTAAACATACAAATATAATAATGGTATCCAATTCTAAGAATAAGGTGGAAATGCATTCATGTTTCATTTTTTATTACTATTATATAAACAAATGACCCTAACCTTGTTGGCCAAAAAGTAATCCAGAATTTTTTGCCATAGAATCTGGCTGAGGCTTCCTTCGACGCCTGTTATGTCCATCAAGACGTTTCCGACAGCTTCTCTTTCCGTCATCAAATTCTACCAATGAATGAAACCTACAAAAGGATCCAATCAGAACGAGACAATGCTGCAACATAAATTTATTGGTGATTAGACAACTACAGAAACCTTATAGTCAAAGCTTCAACTCTCTGAAAAATAAACAAGCAGACAATCATTTAGGACAGGACTGACTAGCAACTTCTATTCTAAATTGCTGATAAAGCAGAAGATTTCTTCTAGGTATCATTACATTATAAAGGGAAAAATTCTGACTCTTGGAATTGAAAGCAATGCATCAAACACCAATACTCCTCTACATGCCAGAACTCGTTAAGCTGAGCTTCACGTTGGCAGAAAGAAATGGAGACAAGTGAATTCTAATTAAGAATTAAGATCATGATCTATTTTAATAGGTTTAATCCTAGCACTAAAATTTTAGCTCACTATCTAGATTACCTTCTATGCCAATCTAGACACCTCTCTAATTACAATCTTCCGAACTATCTGGTGTACCAAGGGTCAAGAACAAAGTCACAAGTCTAACTTTTGGAGAAAGAAGAATGTCGCTATTCTATACAGGCATAAATAAATGCACTTGACTCTTCTAATTCATGCTTCTTCCGAGGATTGAACATCTTAGTTTGCTCATTTTCTATCCTTTACGAGGAACTCCAACATTTAAACGGAACAAACCTTGTCACCAACTCTATTACATAAAATTGTTTACTAGCTTGGAACTTAAATTTAATTACGTTAAAACATAGTTAACATTGCTTGGAAAGCATAGGAACTAAGGGAAGAGCAACATGCCACCAGTTTGTCATACTATTTATTCAAGTTTCAGTAAACCTTCCTAATTAATGTGCTCTTCCAAATATTGAACAACTAGACATTCTCCCTTATACAGGAGGAATTCCAATTTTTTACCGAACAATTGTCTCCAACGCAATGAACATGGAGTAAACAGAACCTGCCTTTCATGACTGCTTGATTCCTTACTTGAGCCACGGTATCACTTGTTTGAATGCATTAGGGCATAGGCAGAGCCAGGATTAGGAGTTCTAGCGTGGAAAGCATTTCCACAGCTCCTTTTGTTTGGGGTGAACAAGTTAATATACACATATATTTATTTAATATTCTTATACAAATACAGGGTGTACAAAAAGTTACTGGGTTCATCCAAACCTCCTCAGACGACAACAAAATGAGTCAGAGAATCAAGGCATTACCTGCTACATTGCTGACAGAAGCGTTGGTCTCGACCTGCAATGGAGACTTTGGCAGTCTTTGAATGCACCTCACAAACTTTATGCCGGCGATGATACTCTCTGCATTCACTGAGGTCTGCATTACACCCATCAACCAAGCAATGAGCTATATTCCCTGGTGCCTTGGCCCTCTTTGATGACGATGATGATGATGATGATTCCATCACACAATTCAATTTTTGCCTCTAAATTCTTGACCTGAGTTAACAACAACGTCACAAAATGTGAAGGAAAGTTACAATTTAGCTTTTAGTCCGCGCCAAGATCTTAATCACCTCCTTTTCATGCTCATCCATCCACCTACTCCAAGATTTTCATCACATCAAATCCAATAAAACAAAATCGAAACATTTAACAAGATCCAACCAACCATACCTCAGTTTTCAACACAAAATGTAAAAGATGTGCAGATTATGTACCACAAAATCAAAACTACTGACAAACCATTTTCACTAATGATAAACAAAACAAGAAAATGACCAAGTTTGCAAAAAGGAGGAACATGTAGGTAAAATTCCCAATAACAATACGTGTCAAAATAGGGAATTAAGAGAATCTTGAAAAGTTATCTCAGATATATATATATAAACTAAGCCACACTCTTTAACACAATAATGCAGATGTTTTCAAACTTTTATCATACGGAGTATTATTATAAATAAATTAATCTACTGTCGGCTCAAGTCTAATGATTGAATAACCTTCCAAATTAAAGTAACTCATCAGCTGGACCAACCAAAATCCATAAAGGGAAAATAAAACTGCCAACTGAAATACACCACAAAGAAAAGCAAAATCCAATAAAATTCACTACAATGTCAAGAAACAAGTGTAAATTTAGTTAGAAGAAGAGGAAGGTTATAAAAAGCTATAGTGTAAAGGAACAATTTTTAGGGGAAAAAGATACTTAACTGTACTTAAGTTTCAAAATCACAGTAGAGATTCTTGCAAAGACAGAACAGAAAAAGATAAAAGGAAAAAGGGTGACAGTTTCCTTTTCTTTTATCTGTAATTTGACTGTAAAATGTACCCCTTTCTTGGTTATAAGATGAAACTAGTCTTTCGGATAGAGGAAGAATCAATAATACTTGCTAGTTATAATTAAAGACCCATTCTTTTGAAAAAAGCAGAGACAAGTGTAAAGGAAGAAGTCTGACTTATTCTTTACAGCCATTCATTCACTGACAAAGACTCCATCATAGACCAGTAAAGTGGCAACTGACAAAAGATATGTAAAAATAATGTCTTGTGACTTGTTACTCAGAAACAATGGTATGTGGTCTCTGATTAATGGGTAAAAAAAAAGGACTTGCTAGTATAGGGGTAGGGATGAAAAACACTCACCAAACTTGAAAAGAGTGAGGATACAAGAAATTGAACTTCTATGTGAGAGTTGGAAAGAGAGAAAAGATTGCATCAATTTTTAGGTTAATAGCTAATAGGCATAGGCGCATAGCTTTACTAGGTCGCTTGGTTGCAAACAAGTTATTTCGAAACAAGTTATTCTACCATATATATAGAATAACTTATTTCATTACTATACCAAAAATGATGGGATAACTAATTCAATGACTACCTTATATACCTATAATGAAACATGAGATAAAATAATTCTATATTTTATTCTGGAATTATTATTACTTATACCTCACACCAAACAAATCTAAGGATTAGTTTGTTAACTAGTTACAATTATTCATGTATTAGTTACGTTAATATTAGTTATTTCATTTTCTTAATTATCATAAGATGATAGATCACATATTTTCTTATAACCCATATATTATTTGTTACGTGAGTTTCTAAGTTGCAAATTATATATAAATAACTTACTTCCTAATTAACTATCAAAATTTATACTCCCTCCATTCCTATTTAGTTGTCACCATTTCACGATCCTAAGAAACTAGGTGAATTTATCATTATAACCTTATTTAGTGTTTTTTTGAAGTCAAGTTTTCAATAAATGAACATAAATTAACTTATTTTGATTAATTAATAAATTACTTAGTTTTTCTATGTAATTTATATTTTCAAGGCTAATAACTCTTAAAAATAAAATAAGAAAAATAGTGTCATTTATGTATCGATTCTGTGAAGTAACAAGTATTAAAGAGTACTCCTTCTACCCCAATTTATGTGACATACTTTTCCTTTTAGTTAGTTCCAAAAAAAATGACACATTTTTATATTAAGTAATAATTTATCTTTAAAGTGCCTATTTTATCTTTAATGAAATGGTTTCTAGCCACACAAATTTCTATCATTCATTTTAGATCACAAGTTTAAAAACTTTCTTTTCTTTTTTAAATTTTGTGTAAAATCAAACTAGCTCACATAAAATGAGACGGAGAGAATAAAGTTTATAGAGAAGTAAATAGATGAATGTTTAGTAAGTATTTAAATATTTTGAAAAGTAAAAGTCAAAGATGAAAGAAAGACCAATAAACGAGTGGCTAGGAAAGGGACAAGGAGGCATGTAGCTTTCAAGTTTTATTACTAGTATATGTTGTCTGTGTTTTGTGCGTGTGATAATTGAGAATGAGAGATAAAAGCGCCAAAAACAAACTAAGAAAAAGGTTGGTCTTTTCAGTTCCCAAGTCTTTGTCTGTTCCCTCTCTCACTTGCCGCGGTTTAATTCTACTCCATCCAAAACACTTCTATTGGACCACTTTTATTTTCCACCATTTTAAATTTGATATAGTAGAATCTATCCAAGTCTTCTTAAATAAGAAAATCAAGACTTAATTAATGATACCATACAAATAATATTAAAATAATTAAAAAGTAAAATAGAGAGATGAATAGTAATATATATATATATATATACATATATATATGATAATATTGAGGGCAAAATATAGAGACATGAAAAAAACATAAAGGACAAAACTTCTAGACATTGCATATTATTTTAGAGATTACCGTCTGCCTCGACGCGATTGTTGTTGTTTATGTGTACCCGTTTCACACATGGTTGTTACGTGTGGCCAGTGGCGAATCTAAAGGTAAAAAATAGGACACTAGAACCCGTGGTCTCTTCGTAAAACTAGATATTTTATGTATGTATTTTCTAAAATTTGTATATTATTATATTCTTGCACCCGTGCTATAAGAAGTCTATCTGGTTCAGATGGTTAAATGTTGAGCTTTTTACCTTGAGGATGAAAAATCAATTCTCACTTAATACATTTTTCTTGATGCATCCATGTTTGGATCAATTTCCACTTAATACATTTTTCTGGGTGCACCCATGTTTGAAAAATCCTAGATTCGCCTCTGCGTGTGGCCTTGTTGTTCTTCGAGGGTTGTTAATATCCTGCAAAATTGAATAACAAGGCCACACGTACCAACCACGTGTGGAACGAGTACACATAAACCACAACAACTGTGTTGACACAGGCGATAATCTCTAAAACAATATGCAATGTATAGAAGTTTTTTCCTTTATATTTTTTTCATGTCCCTATATTTTGTCCTCAATATTTATATTAAAAAACTATTAAACTTGACCGCACCACTTACATTTTTATTTACATATTAATAGTGAAAGTATAAAAAATAAACATGAAAACACAACAATAAATGATTGAATAAATAATGAAGAACAAATACTAATTTTTATTTTAAAATACGTTGTGTTTTGAAAAGGAAGACCCATGTCAAATATGAGCCTTGGAAGGCTCATGCAAATATGAATCTTGTATATACAGTTTAACCTCGTCTGCCCCTCCATCCAAATGTTACTCTTTTGATTTCATACTCAATTTTTGTTGCCCTTATAAAAATTTTGCTCTATTTTTTGCTTTTTTTTTGGCTCCGAACTCCTCTCCTGATTACTACAATCTCTCTTTGATTATTTTTTTTTTATAAAAAATTATCACATGACACTCTACATAGACAAAACATTCTATCTTGACAAAAAATAAAGGGATAAGACACAAGTATCCCCCTAGACTATGACCGAAATTCCAGAGATACACCTAAACTTAACTAGGACCCTAATTAAGTTTAGGTGTGTCTCTGAGATTTCAATCATAATCTAGGGAGGGGGGGGGGGGGGGGTAC